>WSTK01000215.1:0-47079 GCA_019616945.1 Ceratobasidium sp. 414
GAACGCACTAAATCGTTTTTTCTTTTGATTATTGTTTCTGGGTGATTTTTCCCATCCGCCCAAATTGAGCACGCTCACTCCGACCCCCCATAAACACGCAAGATCCGAGGTGCGTGGATATATACGAGTTGGGACAAAGCCTCCTGGTCGAGGTTGCAGTTTATCAGGAATACTTCGTCCAATTGAGGCCAGGGGTCTGACGGGCTGCCATTGTGGAGGGGAGATTCCCGCCAGGTCTTGTGGAAAATCGAGCGGTTTTTGATCGCTAGGAACTTGAGGTGGGGCGTGTAGGTAAACAACGACGGGATAAGAGGGCGCCCTTGGTAACATTCTGAACTGATGTGCAATGCCGTTATTTTGCAGCGCTCGAAAAAAGAACGGGCCGCAGGGATGAACTCGTCCTGGTTCGCGAACGACAGACTCATTCCTATTGAATCCGATGTGCTCGTGATCATCCCCAACACGGTCCATAGGTTTCGAGTGTAGGACGATGATTCCGGACGGAGCGCATTTAAATCGTTCAACGCAACAGTGCTAGGCACGCCATCGGGGCGTCTGTCCATATCAATATTAAGCCCAACAATGGCAAGTGAGCGCAACCTAGGACTCGCTGCTAGTATAGCCGTGATGTCCCACTGTGAATACGACGCACGATCGTCTTCATTGCTGATGCGCAAGTTGACAAGCCCTGAGTAGAAGCCGAGTTTCCAATCAAGTTTAGCATTCTCCAGCGACAACGTATGCAAGGAGCCGAAAAAGGTCTTGAACATTGCAACAGTAGGGGCGGCTAGATGTCGAGTCTCTAGAGTTACTGGCTGTCCAAGCACCTCGATCTCAAGTATTCCGGCTGTCCCAATGGTCCCGTGTTTAACCCAGCAAATGAGGAGTTCAGCCACGAGGTGACCCAGCCCAATTCTATCCGTGAATGTTATTGCACGCACGCGCGGCATTAGTGGAGTAAGATAATTGACTGATCTGGCAACCCCGTAGTCCCCGCACGTGGGCTCTTCAACGCCGTCCAGGTCTTCCCTCATGGAGATGTACAAAGGTTCGTGTTGTGTGCGTTTGGCCCAGAGCTCAGCATGGCCATCAGCGAGAGCATCCCCAGGGCCAATAGCCAGTTCGATTCGAGACCAACAGGCGGGTGATTGAAGTGTGATGTGGCGCCATAGTTTGCAGACCGTGGTAAGGGTGCAAACAGCGTCGATCCTTTGTTGAACAACCAGAATGAAAATAGTATCTAGCATTTCGAGAGGAAGCGAGTTGATGGGAATTAGACTTTGGGAAGTGCTGCGCGTGATTTTGAGTGAGAATCGAGCATCATGGAGTCGCTGCTCATACGACGCGAGGACTGGGAGCTGTGAATCGAGACTAGCAAAAGCTTCGGCTTGCTTGCAGCGAGACGGATAATCCACCGGAAAGACTGCAAGAGCTGTTTTCAGAGTGGCGCAGGCGTCCACGTAGTCTTGGATGGACCGTGTAAGCTGTTGCTGAACGTGTTTCCAATGCGCAAACTCAGTGCCATACACATCGAGAGATGGCAGAGACATCGAACAATCCAATGTTGATGAGGTGGTATGAGGCGCCGTGGATGGGTTGGAGGTAAAGTTGTCTATGGGGGTGGCTGTATTGCGATGGGTATGTGGAAACCGCCTCTATTTGCCTCGCGCCTTATGACGCTCAGCTGTTCAACCCAAGTACCACTGGAGGATATGTCTTACCAAGTATGCTTTTGGCAACAGATGTAAAGCCGCGTAAACTCAAAACAGTGGTGGTAGGCGAGAACAAGCCGCTTACGTGATACCAATAGACCTCCCCATTCCGGATCTATTTAGCTTGCGCCTCGTTGAAACATTCGTGGCACCCATCACAGCGCGGATTTTTTATCCCATGACCTTACGATCAAGACATGGTATTCACCGGAATTCGGGGGTCTCTAAACCAGGCGTACTAAAAAGCCAAATGATTCGCATATCGTCTCATGAATTAGCGGACCATGACTAGAAATGAGAAAAGTGTGGCCCTGGGAACTAGTTCTAATTGAGGCTAGGAGTCTAACAGGCTGCCAGTAGGGAGGGTAGGGCCCCGCTAGATTTAGTCGAAAATTGAGCGGGTTTGCATTGATAGGAGCTTGAGGCGTGGCATATAAGTAAACAACGATGAGGGTGGGTATTACCTAGCCAGCGCCATGTGTCAAATACCCAAGCGAGCGCCACTAAGTCCCATTTTTGGGTGTTCAATCACACTAAGCACTCTAAAAAAACCTATTATACGCATATGGTCGGGGTATGAATGGTGTCCAATATTAGTGTGGTCGGGAGTGGCTGGGAAAATGGTACTGTATAGTACTGCAGCGCGGCTACCCACCTGGGACGGCTCCAGCCATCGGGCAGGTGACCGTAGCTTACCTGTGGTAACTAACTGAAACGGAAGTTACCTCCCAAGGTTCTCGCACTCTAGCTTGGACTTTAATGACGAGCAGGCTCCGCATGTGATGGCGTAGATTGCAATACTCTATTCACGACCACATGAGCATGATAGACAGCAGAGAGTAATATATAACTCTGAATATGGTGTTGAATCATATAAAGTAACATGCCTGCCATCGGAGAAGATATGACAACTCAAAATATCTGGGCAAGGGAATGAACCAGTGCGACAATTTTGTATACGTTTGGAGTATAATCTACCAGAATGTTCCATGTCTTTGATACTCCTCCGCTAGAGACATTGAACTCTTTACGCAGCGGCTGACGAAGGAGAAGAGCGCCCCAGTGACCAAATATTACAACATCTGCCAGCCAGACGCCAGTCCGGTAGCAGTGTAACACACGAAAAGTCTTCCGACATAAGCCAGCCAAAACGGCCGTGCTCACAAGCGCCCAAACGCTCGTGACTGCACTCCATCATATTTCAGCAGTCACGAGCCTCGTGTCCCCCCACGAGAATTGCGCTCGTGAATCCAGCCATCATTTGGCGGTGCATCCCCCAGGACATCATCGCCGCGTGGCGATTGAATACGAGTGGCTCAACACCAGCTACCAAGTGCACCAACCTTGTAAGATGCACGTCCTCCAGTAACTGTCGGGGTTGATGGCTAATCGTCTTAAAGTGTGAGGCGAACCAAATCAACTCCCGTACCTCCCCCACGTTAGAGTCGCTCGCCGCATCCTGGAGAAATCCCAATCTCTCAACCATCCGGAGCACCCCCTGCTATCTCGTCAATAGGGTCGATTTGCCCACTCATCATTCAATGTCTCTGCCACCCCTCGACATGTACGGCGCTGCGCTTGCGCATTGGAAGCACGTTCAACAACAGCTTATCCAAACCATCCAGCACTACGTAGATGCCTGCGCAGCGCTGAGTGCGACTCTCGCAACCTTCCCAATGGATTATTCATCTCGCTCCCAACAAGCCGAAGCCTTTGCCGGCCTCGATTCGCAGCTCCCATTCCTTGCTTCCTATGAACAGAGACTCCATGATGCTCGATTCTCACTCAAAATCACGCGCAATACTTCTCAAAGTCTGATCCCCATCAACTCGCTTCCACCCGAAATATTAGATGCCATTTTCATTCTGGCCGTTCAGCAAAAAGGAGATGCGGTTTGCACTCTTACTAGCGTCTGCAAGCTATGGCGCCACTTGACACTCCAATCTCCCGCCTGTTGGTCCCGGATCGAGTTGCCTATTGGTCCAGAGGGTGACCTCGCTTATGAACGCGCCTTACTTTGGGCCGAACGCGCACAAAACGAGCCTTTGTACATCTCGGTGTGGGAACGCCCGTTCCACGTCGAAGATTTCGCGTACGGGGACGAGGTTGCCAGGTCAGTCGGTTATCTTACTCCACTAATGCCACGTGTGTGTGCGATGTTCACGGACGGTGATGTTGAACTGGATTATTTTGTGAATGAGCTTATCGCTTGCTGGGTTGAACACGGGACCATTGGTACAGCCAAAATGCTTGAGGTCAAGGCGCGTGGAGAGGCAGTAACTCTGGAGGCTCAAGGTCTAGCTGACTCCACTGTTGAAAGTTTTAAAGTCTTTTTCGGTTCCTTGCATACCCTGTCGCTGGAGAATGCTCAACTCGATTGGAGACTTGGCTTCTACTCAGGGCTTGTCAACCTGCACATCGGCAATGCGTTCAAGCACGCGTCGTATTCCCAGTGGGATATTGCGGATGTACTAGCAGCGAGTCCTAGGTTGCGCTCACTTGCCATTCTCGGGCTTGATATCGAGATTGATACGCGCCGCAATGGCATGCCTGGGCCTGTTGCATTGAACGATTTAAATGCGCTATGCCTGGAATCATCGTACTCTACTCCAAACCTATGGACCGTGTTGCAGATGATCACGAGCACATCGGCTTCAATACGAATGAGTTTGTCCTTCACGAGCCAGGTCGAGTTCATCCCTGCGGCCCGTTCATTTTTCGAGCGGTGCAAAGTAACAGCGTTACACATCGCTAATTTACAATACTACCAAAGTCATCCCCCCGCCTCGTCGTTGTTTACTTATATGCCGCACCTCAAGTACCTAGCAATCCAAAATCGCTCGGTTTTCGACGAAACCTGGCATTCTACTCGCCCTGGTGGCAGCTCGTTAGACCTCTGGCCTCAATTGGACGAGGTATACCTGACAGACTGCAACCTCGACCGGGAGGAGAACAAGAGTCTGGACGTGAGGTAGTGGTCCTAGCTGGGACGCAAAACACTGGCTGATGTAGGGGAAATATACGGAAAGAATGGTCACACTTGACCTGTTGATAAAGGAACACATTGTGACGATGGCTCGTTGCCGAAATTCGGACTCTTGTGGCATCGTTATTTGCATCACTAACGGACCTGGCCCAGGATTGATCGTGCCCAAGACTGTCTCAGCCATGGGAGAGTCGTTGAATCTCGCTACACTCAGAACTCGGAATTCGTCTAGGGGAATAGGTGCTGGTAGTGACCCATCTAGCGGCAGGACACTTATAAAGCCAAGCCCTACTTTTTGCAGCCTAGGAGACGAGGCGAGTACTGGGGCGAACTCGGGTTGCGTCATATACCAGCCGTCCACTCCCACGGAGAGGTCCAGGCAAACAAGGTTGCGAAGAGAAAATTCAGACCAAAAAGGTATAATATTGGCAAGTTCAAGCACCTCTAATGATTGGAAAAGTTCACTGTATCGTCTCGCAAGATCTGGCACTGCCGAAATACGACTAGGTGGATGAATATCGAGTGGCGCAGGATCTTGATGGGCATCGACCTCGAGTACCTTAGCGTGACCTACGGTGCCGTGCATTGCCCACCGGTCCAGCAACAGATCGAGCATGTACTACTTGGGGTGAAACAATGAGGTGCGTAGGGAGCAGAGTTGGGGCATGAGCGGCGTCAGGAAACGGCATAGCCGGCGGTTGGCCGATCTGTAGGAACCACTCGACACGATTTCACGCTGCAACTCTGTGCGCGGCCGTCTTCTGCAAGTCAAATTAACGGACGTCCGACCAAGCTTTAGCGAGGGCATCAAAACGATCTGTCGTCCATCGACACGAAGGACACTGAGCTGATCATTGGAGGTGGGTGTTCTTCGTCATAACTCGGGGTCGCAAGATAATCAATGGTGTCCTCCAAAGTGTAGCGATGACAGACGGCGATGTAGAGAGCTCCTTGTGAGCGCTCGGCCCAGATATCGGGGGAGTGGTATTTACCATCGGTAAGTTCCAAGCAAACTGCCAGATCAATGTGGGTCCAGAGAGCGCGAGTATTGACCGCAACTTGGCGCCACCGCCTGCAGACCACGGATAGTGAAACGGGACTCAGGATAGGCTGAACGAAATCACGGTCAAAGTCGGTCGAGCCAACTATGCAGTAACAAGTAGCGCGAGAAAAAATGCGAGCTGAAATTTCCAAGGGAAGCGAGTAAATAGGAGCGACCATTTTGGATCGGTTGCGAGTGTCTGCCAGAACGTTCCGAGCTTTCCGAATGCTAGCGCCCTCGACAGCGAAGGCTGGAAGTACCGCATCGACAGGCAGTAACGCTTGTTCTCGCTCGGCAGGGGAAGAGTTTGAGGCGTTACAGGCCGTCTGCATGAGCTCGCAAACAGCAAGGTAGTCCTGGATAGTTTGGGAGAGCCGAGAGTGAACAGACTGGAAATGCAGCCGTGGCACAAGGCGAAGTACGTTCCAGCTAGTCAGCACTTCCGATAGGGAAAAGGGAAAACAATAAATATACCAGATCTGCACTCGCTGAAGCCATATTAGAACGGAGCTTTCGTTCGGATGGAGGAAGTGTCACTAAGGTCTGTCGCTCGTGGTGGGGCGGATTCAACACATTCCTGGCGCTTGCGGCGCAGCTTAGTCACTATGAATTGTTGGCACCGTTCGGGACAATTTACAAGCAAGCAAGCTCCGATTTGGCACCAATGGCAGAGTAAAAATTTGGTATGATCCATATATAATAAGGCTCATCGATTGAAAAACACGATTCTCAATGCACAGTACACTAATGACGACGCATTCATGCAACTCCAAAATGACTATCCCTGCAGCCCACCAGTGGCACCGGTAGCAGCAATCCTAGCCTGCGCGTCCGCCTGCGAGTCGCAGGTCAAGCTCGTCCCAGCCTTGTTGACCAGCGGAAGGGCGAAGCACTTGGTACCACCCGAGCATTGGCTAACCTGGAATTTCCCGCCGACGCACTGAGCGAACCCGCCGTTAACACATGCCTGTTCACCGTCGTTGCACTTCGAATTTGCGGTGAGAGAGGCGAAGGATTTGTTCAACTTCTGGGCGTCGAGTCCGTTTTGCAGCTTGAACGGTTTAGCTGCGGTGTTGGTGGCAGGGGGAGTCGTAGGGGTAGGAGCAGCTGCACCGTTGCCAACAGTGACAGTAACAGTTTGGATCTTGGTGACCGTGACAGTGGCGGGAGCCGAGCCGGAGCCGGAGCCAGAGTCGGGAGCCGAGCCACCGTTACCGGCACCATTTCCGTTCCCTGTATTGCCAGTATTCGAACCGGAACCGGGGCTCTGGACAAGCTTGTTGAGCTGATCGCCGTCGGCAACCGGGCCATTGGGGCTTGCGGGGCATGACCCGGCGGGGTTGAGCGACTTGAGGCCGAGCGGGACCGTGCCAGCTATGAGAACAAGAGATCAGCCTCCATGCAGTAGCTATCAAGCGAGGGGATGAGGGCCGAGATTTCACAAAATAAAGCTTACCTGCACCAGCCTTGGCGTTTCCGGTAAAGGTGTCCTGCTTGACGCCCGCGAATTGGCATTGGAACAGCCCGTTGAGTTCGGCATTCTTAGGCGGGGTTTGGCAATACAACGACGCAAGCGAATCCGGCTACAATGCATATCCGGGTCAGGAACCGCGCATAAAGTCAATCACTCGACTCGAATCACTCACCGCGTTCCTCGGCTGCTGCCGGAATATCTGGGCAAGCCTAATCATCTCCGCGTCGTTGTTCAGGGACTTGGCCAAGTTGATCATGGCATCGGCAGAATCTTGCTGGGCACATGGAGGCGGCGCAGCCAACAGGGTTCCCGCAGCAGTCACTGCGATATTGTTGCACGTCTGCCCATCACCTTTGGCGGCGCGGCAAGCTTGCTCCCAGGGGGTAACCGCGTCGATGGTGGTTTGAGCAATCCGTTTGTGAATCGGGAAAGCCGAAGCCGAAATGGCGAGGAGAGCGGTAAAGACGGCGAAGCGAGCCATGTTCGAAGATGTAGATGAAGTTTTGAAGCGGAAGTGTATAAAGATAGTTGAACGCTATCGAAGCGTGGGCAAGTAGAACGAGTGGCGCGCCGGGCGGAACGAGACGTCAAGTCTCAAGAAGGGGCAAGAAGTAGAAATAAAAGTAAGAACAGAGGGCCTCAGAGAGACAATGCGGTAAACTGCAAGAGAGTTGGTGAGTTGAGGAGGCTCATCCAGGGGCTCTTATATCTGCGTACCCAGATACCAGTTAGACCATGCTCAGACCTGCGACCATGATGCGCATGCCACACAAGGGAAGGGTCCAAGCCAAAAGAAATCATGTGGCTCCACTAGCACGCGCAGCTGGGTCAATGCAACGACGTAAGCACGAGGCGCGGTATCCATTGTTGCCCTGCGGTTGCCATTGTCCTTTGTTTGTTTGAAATCGGCGGGGCGTCCTTCTCCCACCAGTGCTGAGTTTCCTACGCAATGATAGTCTCCTTTCTGCCAAGGTACACACGCCCTTCTGTGGCTTTGGCCGCAACCAAAGTTCCCGTGAGCAAGTCACTAAGAGGTTGTGCCGGACAAGACCAGGCCGTGCAGACAATGAATTTACAACGGGTCAAACAAGCTTCCGAGAGCAACTGATGAAAGCAGCAGATCAAATAGCCAGTAAATGTGGGCTCGGAGTCCGTCGCGAGGGTGGTTGGTTCGGTGAGAACATTCGGGGCGACAATCCGACACAAACACTCCCGGCGCCACAAGTCACGAGGCTCTCAAACCGAAATTCAAAAATCCCAGCGCGAACAGCATGAAACCAAAGCTGGTTTGGGAGATGCCCACTTGATGTGAGGTCAGGCGGCCCTTGGTGATTCGACCCTCTCCCCCTTGTGACCATGCCACTTGGCAACCAGCACAACACGGGCATGCGATCGGCTCTGGTGGATCGTGCATGGCAGATAATCTTCGATATAGGGGTCGCGAATTGTTGGGCAGCTAGAACTTATTCGGTATGGTCGAGGAGTTCTGGACAACCATGCCTGGTTCGAGTGTTTCCACGGCCATGCGCCTGGGTGTTGGCCCGACAGCAGCCGGATCACTCACAAAGAGGAAACGTGACTGGATCACACTGAGAGCTTGTTCAGGCAGTGAGCTGTGAACATATTGGGAGCAAATATTTCGAATAAATGGTTGAAACTTGGCCAGTAGTCGGGTCTGAGTTTAGTCACCCGAATCGGCGTGGGCAAGCATTCAGCGTGCCTTGGAATCTCGCACAGCATGCTGAGAACACGGTGCCATGTGCTATTTGACAGGCATATTTTGGGATTATGTGAGTTAGCTGTGGTTCTTGGCTGATACAACCACGGATATCCACATATTAGTGCCCACGCGACGCAAGATCACCACTTCACCTAATAGTTTCCTACAGAACCAGTCCTTGTTTATTTGACCATTTCCTTGCAGCAACGTCGAGATGCGTCCTGCCTTCGAAAATATGCTGAAATTCATGTTGATAGCAGACTATATTAGCCCAAACATGGTGCCTTGTTGCCCTATCTACCAGTTAAGGCAACGGGGACCGTCATCAATTAATGAAAATGGGTGATGGCTTGATCAATATCAGCAGATTAGGGATAGTTCATTTTTATGGCGTTTCTGGTGTTATATCTGACATGGGAATGTCAACATCATTTAAACAGATATTGCTACCAAAACACCGAGATGTCGATGAGACGCGGAAGACTGCTCGCCTGGAGAAAGTATAGCCCGCATACACACCACGAAATCAAACAAAAGCGTCCTAAGGTATGGAAACACCACCAAGGTGGTAGACAACTACTTTGGCGGTGGTGCACCAGCCAGGTTCAATGTATTAACCATCACCATCCCCCACTGTGATACCGTAGGAACCCAACATACCAAGTAAGTGATTTCTTCCGAGTAATTCAACACGTCAACTTACGACGTAGGTTCATGCGCACTCGTTGTCCACCCCGGATTATGAGCTCCCTCATAGAAGGGGTCCTCGGACCCAGTACCAGAAAGTTCTCCTCGCCCGTGATTGGGGGCAAAGTTCAGCTGAGGTACGATCCCTGGGAACGGGGCGTTTGGATCTCCACCGTAAAAGGGATCAGGAAGATAGGCTCCTGCATCGTATTGGTATGGGTCGGTTGGGTTGGGGTGCACAAAGTTTGTAGAGTCGATGCGACTAGGGTCCATTTGGTTGTATGAGGGGGGGTTGTGTGGGTATGTCGTGGGATGGCCGAATTCAGGGTGGTCGAACTGGAGGGGGTGACCATAACTCGCAGCCTGTGGGTCGTAAGCAGACGGTCCAGAGCTCATATGGGCAATTTCAGGTGAAACAGCTGCGGGTCTCGTCATTCCCGACGAACTGTATTCAGGCGACGCAAAGTCGGAGTTGAAGGTCACTGGGTAATTCATCATAGGAGCTCCGGCAAATGCCAACGGCTCAACGGATGGTTGTGAGGGTGGAATATGAGACAACGCCGAAGGTTGAACGAGGCCGAACCCAGCGACTGTCTGTTGTGGGATAGCAGGTTCAGGGGTGAGAAGTCGACCTGAGCGCTGAAGCTCTCGAAGAACGTCGCTACCACAAAGTATCAGTCTCAACGTATGAGCTAGAATAACGAATCAAGCGTACTGGAGCCGTCCAGCAACATGCCATCGGCTCTCCGCGTGCGCAAGGACCTCCATGCAGCGTTCCACGTCCTGCTCCCTTTCCCACATCGGGTACGACTCCTCCGCCGCCAATACACTGCTACCGGCACGCAAACCTTGTTTCTCGGCATTTTTCGTCGCCAGGATATCCACAAGAAGTACCATTGCGCTTGCAAACGAGGGTCGTAACGTTTGAGGAAGGGCCACACCCCCGCTTACTCGTAGATGGCCCTCCATGATCTTTGCACACGCACGAGCAGACGACCGGCAAATGTCTAGACATTCAGCTGTTGAATGCAAATACAAATCTCGGTAAGCACGCGGTCATGTGATTTACCCCGGTACGCACCGGTTAGCGATGATGATTTGATGGTGATAAACGGTCTGTGAATCAGGATCATGGTGTTGTAGTATAGCGCCCATAGCGACACGGCCTGATCTAAGAACATAGAAGGCGCAAACTCCCCCGGCTCGGGTAGCCAAACTGTTGCGGGTTTGAGCAAGTATACAACCCTGATATGATTCGTGCTCACGATGAGGGGGTACAGTCGACTGCCATCGTTCCATGTGATACTGAAGGTCCTTCAACAGCGCATTTTCTTTCTCGGGCCCAATCAAGTCCATCTGTCGTTTAGTCCTGCCGATTGCAAACTAAAAGTTCCGCGTGTGTGTATGCGTCGTTAGCTGCAGCATGTCGCGGAAGACTTGGGCTAAACTGCACCACTCACGACAGTTTGCTGTGCCCTTCCTAGTACACGGCTAAGGCCAATCAAGCCGCTGAAATATGCGACTTTCGAAGGTTCGTCAGGGGGCTGGTCTGGCTCGCCGCCAACTGGCCAGTACTCGTCGTCAACTTCAATTGGATTTTCAAGGTCCGAGCTAAGGCACGGAATCAGAGGTTATAGCTGGCGTAAGCTTGGGCGTTTCGAGCTCACTCGATGTCCTGCATCGCCGATGGGCGCCCAAGGGTTCCGCTGATAGGAGATGTCACGAAAACCTAATCAGACTATCAGATCGACATGCAAACTTACCTCAATAAACGATCCAGCACGACCAACGACCTGCCAAGAAGGGCCCAGACCCATGAACACAGTTAAAAATAGCCACAAGACGCACAGCCAAATGAATTATCGGAGAATGTAATATATGGATCTGCCGAAATCGAAATTTCGGCAGAGTCGATGGTTTTGTGATATGTGGACTATTGCCATATGCAGACACACGTGTCAAGGGAAGTGGCGGGTCAGGAACGAGGGCGTCAGGGAAATGTGCGAGTGCCTCCGTAGTCAAAAGGCTGTATACAAGGAACAAAAAAATGACCCCCCCTATCTTCTCTACTCCAGCAAAACTGTCAACGACCGGCGATGCCGCCCTCTCCAACCCTCCCGAACCCTCACGAATACCCCAACCCAGCGAACGACCTGTACTCACCAAAACGACCTTTTGTAGAGTTCATTTTCAATCGTATTTTCGTCCTTCTTCCTGTGTGCGCCAATGTCTTGAGATAGTCTGATGCCAATCCCGAGTATGGTCCAGGCCGCATCAGATGCCGAGCACCCCTGGAGGTACAAGGCTGAAAGCTAGAAATTATATCGGCGGAAAAGTCAGTATTGAGGGTTGGGTTAGACTCTAGTTGGCGCTTACGATGAAGATCTGCACATCCCACAGTCCCGCCTGTGCACACATCGTTCGACACCACGGATTCACTTGCCGGAAGAAAGAGTATCCGGCGCTGAGCGAGCTGAACCCACCTTCGACGCCTCCCCCGGTCGAATTGAACAGTACCCGAGGATCCCCACTCCATCGACTCGCGCACGCACACACTAGAAGTACGACACGTGCGAATGTTCCAGCTCCTCGCGTCTGATCCAGTATCGGATCAGGATATCCCGCGGCTTCTGGATGATCGGTCGCTGCGCCGCCCTGATCGACGTGGCCTTGGCGCTGAAGTACTTGCAACAAGTGAGTACCCCTGGCCAGCTCTTGCTCAAAGGCCTGTCGGTGGAAGATGGGAGTGAACGGGTTCACATGGACAAAGAACAAAACGACGAGTGACCTTAGGAGGTCAGGAGGTGGGAGGAGGACTTCGCTCAGATGGGCCCCAGACGATGAACGCGAAGGGGAAGAGGAATCGCAGGCCCAGACATCCCTTGCTAATGCTCGTTGTTCGGGTGGGGTAGGCCGCCAGAATTCAGACCGGCGTCGATGTATACGGATACGCGGCGGTTTGGCTCGAGCGGGAGGTACAGACCCCAGGGTCTCGGATGAAGAGTAGGTCATGGCTCCGGTCCAAGGCTCGGAATAAGGATCACCCTCTCTGTTTGACGCAGGTGTTTCTTCATAAGCGCTTAGCGACAACTCCTCGAACTCTTGTTTGAGTTCCTTGGCGTCTCGAAGGAGGATCTCGCCACTCGATTGGCCGTGATAGCGTGGTTCCTTGGGCCTTGTCGAAGCCGTCTCAGACCAGTACATGTCTTTTCGGAGAGGTCGGTGATATTCGTTTTGGTCATACGAAGGCTGATTGTAGGGTAATCCTGATTCAGTTTTGACTTCAAACGCAAGTCGGACCTGCTGTAGTAGCAACGGCGCGGCAGATACGCCATGGGGGCCGATATCTTGAGCTCGTGGAGGAGGGGGTGGGGGTGGCAAGGGTGCAGAGACGGAGGCGGATGGACCAGGATGCGATGGATTCGGATCGCCCGGTGCCTGCTGGGCGCGAGACGGGGCCGTGCTTTGCGCGAGGATATCGAGTTCGCGATTGAGGTTTACCCCGGGCAAGATCTGCAATGGATCGGTATGTGATCGTTGGTGCGAGGGAAGGCAGCTTACTTCACGGATTTTTCGTTCTAGCTTGCCAACCTGCGTTTCCAGATACGATATATACCTGTTGAAGGCTTAGCTCGAGACGGTCGTTTGAAGAAAGCAATAACTTACGAGGGGGATGGAGGAGACCGACCAGATGGCCGCGGGCCTAATGTCCATAGACAGGGTACGTTGTTCTCTTCGCACTGTTTACATCGTTCGTCCACTGATTCGGGGGCTTCACAAGAAACCTTCAGGCAGGAATGTGTCGCGTTGATCAATCAAATCGTACTCTGGCTAAAGGGCACCTGCCTTATTCAGACGGCATTGGTCGCATGTGGGGGGCTCGAGCTTAATCCTGAGGCGACCACTAGGTTTTCGAGTCGATGGCTGCATCGGCCGCGGTTTTTTTGGGGCAGGGGGTCAGGGTATGAGAGAAATGGATCCCGAGGAACGTGGCAGGTGTGTGGTGTGGTTCATGTCACTTGCCCCCCGATCGACACGTAAATTAGCCAGGACCTTTTATGGGTTATCGACAGGCAGACCTCTCCCCTTGTCCGAACTCGCCAACTTCTCTTGGTTTTGTTTCTGAGAGTCTGGGGTGCGTGAATGTCTTCATACTTGGCGGTGGGCCCTGTGCCGGGGCATAATTTGGCGCGACGCTGTTACTCAACTTTGCAAGGAGTCTCGACGAAAACCTAAACTCGCACACCTTTTCCAAAAGTCGTCACTCACTTCATTCCAGACTGGATGGCAGAGGAGTTGGATGGATTTTTGCCAGACTGTGGGCCGGGAGTCCTTGATGACTCCAGTGCCTGGGGGTGGAGAAGACAGCGCCTTGTTTCGCGCCACCAACGGATCTAATATGTGCCACAATACACTCCAAGAATGACAAACCCGGGAGTATTAGCTTATAAAGCCCTCATTATTTGGACTGCCTAAAGTGTCGCTTCGTAGCTCACATAAATTTGGGATTACGACTCGACAAAGCCAAATACTTCAGGAAGCGTTTGCTCACAAGGGCCTAGGAATAAAAAGTCCGCATCCCGGTCCCCCTTGGACGGCTCAGTGTTAAATACGGCAACCTTTCCCCCATGGTCTTTCACAGTTCCAGCGTAAGTCGCGGCCGGGTAAACCTAACCACCAAGTTTATATTTTGAGCAAGCCGCCTTTGCAACGTTACCTATGGACTCACCAGCGATGAAGTACCCACGACGATCAGGACATCTGCCCAGTTCAAGATCCGCATAATCTCTCCTTGTTGTTCCGGGACCTCTCCGAACCACACCACCCCCGGTCGCAACAGCCCGCCGCACCTCCCGTACCGGTTCGACCCGTTCCAGTCTCGTCCCCCGCACCGAGGAAGATCTCCAACGGGGATTTCATCCCCGTCGGCTCGGCTATAAGACTCGTCAAATGCAGGACACGAGAGCGGCTCTAGACTGTTTTTGGCGCATTTGCATTGGGTGCAGATGGTGCGAAAAGCGGAGCCGTGTGTTTCAATGAGTTTCGATCGCGCCAGTGCGAATTGGTCCGAGGAGAGCTGAGGGGCGATGTCTTGCAGCGATTTCACCGACAAACCGTCAAAGTTTTGGGTGACGAAAAGGGGTGGTGCCCATTTAGGATCTAGGGAGGGAAGGAGGCGGGCTTGAACTGGGGGGAGGGCCAGAGAAGCGAGTGCCCGATGGGCTGCGTTAGGCGTGGCCTCGCGACACCTGATCGTGCCAACGGTCTAGTCAGTAAGTCAATAATTAACCTATTAATTCCTCACTGTTGGATCCTCTCCCCATAAAACTTCCAAATCAAAGCTGGATTTGCGTGAAATGCGTCCAATGTAGCTAGCTGCTCCGGATCCTAGGGTGGCACAGAACTAAGAAATGAACCCGCCAGGCCATTCGAGCCTACATTGGTTGTCCACAGTCCTCCAGCTCCACGGTAAGTGCGAATGCCTATACAGCCCACCTTGTCCAGAAACCGGCAGAATATAGTCAACATAAACGAACGAACCAGAACCAGCGGAAAGACCAGCGCCAGCCAGAATCACCACATTTTTGGCAGACTTTAACACGTCCAAAAACTCAGATGCGTTATCAGAAGGAGGCATGAACTTGCAGCTTGGAAGAGTTGGTCGTGCGGAGATCAAATGCCGGATGGTCACATGACCAAGTCACACGGTCATTCAAAATGGGCGTTGCCAAATCGGCATTGTGTGGACCCGACCACGACCTCTGGTTTACTCTCACGAACCAAGCGCAGTCTAGCTGATATACTCTCATGAAGGACCCCAAGTTTGAGACTTACACCTTGGTCGTATCCAAGACGTCGTTTGTGCTCTCCAAGTCTCAAATCGAACGAGACGCACCAAACTACTTTACCTCGCACTTCCTGGACGAGTCTGGCCAGCGTATCCGCGAATCCTTAGAAATATCTCGCGATCCCCTACTATTCAAATTTGTCTTGCGGTATCTAAACGGATATCAATTTCTTCAGCAAGTCGCCAAGTATCCAGGCACTTCGCTCCCGGACAGGCCGATGCGGAGTTCTATCAACTCAACGGGTTGTTGGAAGTCTGCAAGGCTGAAATGGCCGCCAAGCACGCAGTAGTTACGGGGTGGCTCGAAACCGCTCCGGATGACATTACCCCGGGTTAGTGCACTTCAGGACATGCCCGCAATGTTGATGCTTACCACATCAACCTAGTGAAAGGCTTCGACTCCGTCCTACCACGCTTTAGTATGGAAACGATTGACCAAGATATATTCGAAAGTGCTTCATCAACCATGCATAAACTCACAAAGGAGAGCGCACGCTCGGCAGGCATGTTAATTGTATCCGGCTGGTCAAATAGGATCGTGGAGGGGGTCTTTCGCCGTTACCAAACACGCGCATCTCGTTGGAAGGTATTGGGATGGTCCCAGCATTCCAAGGATGGGGTACAGAATTTAATCATATTTGTGGAGTTCTGGGCTTGATGACATTCGTCTCGGCTTTGATGGGGACGGTCTCGTGGAGAAATATTAGCCACGTCTCAATGTAGTGTAGTATCCGTGACATATGTGTGCATATTATAGTGAAGTGTCGGATGGCCAACCAGATAGTCCCCCCAAGGTAGCCTAATACCGTCAAAGAACGAGACAGAGACAGGGCCATACAAATATGTTTTGAGATCCACGACCGTGGAGACGGCACCCCCTTGTAGGTGTCGGACGGTTCCTTCTACAGTCGTCCGAACAATACAACCAGCTATGTCTTATAAGTACGCGTATATTCAGTAGCGACTAAAGACAATATGTAAAAACAATTATGAAAGAACGTGTAGCGGGCGAGCCCGCCCAGTGAGAGGTAAGCTGTTGAGCTAGTATAGCGGTTATTAGGTAAAAGCATTGCTTGTCCACAGTCCTCTAACCGTACGGCAGGTGCGGATACCTTTGCTGTATACCTTTTCCGGAAATTGGCAGAATATAATGAACTTGAACGGGCGAACCAGAGTCTGCCAATAAGGGTCACAACAGCGTTCGCCGACTTTAAAACCGCCGAAAATAATAATCAGGCACATTGCCGGAATAAGCCACAAGTGGCCGTCGGGTTGTCGCACGTGGGGTGGAGGATCACATGACTAACTCCCAGGAGATTGGTCATCTAACTAGATTAGGATTCTTAGCCGCCACCTCCCGCGTTACCTGCACCGCCAAACCGCGGCGCTCCAACAACCACCATGAAAGGCGCAGAAAAGCCCTCTGATAGCTTCACTGTTCTCGTGTCTGGCACACCCTTCGTTCTCTCAAAATCCCAACTTGAGCGGGACGCCCCCAACTACCTTACAGCATACTTCTTGGACGACTCTGGTCATCGTATCCGTGAATCTCTCGAAATATCTCGCGATCCTGATATATTTAAGCTGGTATTGCGCTACCTAAACGGATACCAAGTTGTTCCCCTGCACGATGGCCTGATCCCTTCCTTGTCGACTGCTGCTGCAGCGCTAGCTGATCTTCGGGCTGATGCGGAATTCTACCAACTCGACGGATTGTTGCATGCTTGCAAGAGCGACGAATCAAATGCCACATATGCTGTAATCACATGTCATTTCAAAGCCACGCCAGACACGCTTTCACCCGGTGGGTCGCATCGAGTCAATCTCGTTCCCCAGCTGACTATATTCTTTTTTTGTAGTCGAGAGTTTCGATAACATTATGCCACGATGCAGCATGGAAATTATGGACTATGGTCTATTCCAAAATGCCTCCAAAAATATGTTTTCACTAGACGAGAAAACCGCTCATGAAGAGAGTTACCTGATTATATCGGGTTGGTCCAACAGGATCGCCGAAGAAGTCATACGCAATAAAGAGGGATCAGTGTCTAAATGGGAGGTCATGGGATGGAAACGGAGCACTACTGGTGACGTGATACGGCATGCTATCATTTTCGTGAGATTCTGGACTTGACGATTCCGCTCCACTAGCAGTAATCGTGCGCTCCCCGGACAAATTTTGGTTTCAAGTTTGTACAGTATAGAAGCGAGAGTGAAAATAGCATGCGTGTGTATATTACATTGAAGTGTTGAAAAGCCCAGACAGTCTCGAATCATAAATTTCGTTTCAACCATCGATCATAATGATATCGAAGTTCATCCGACAAACCTTCACCCCCTCCCTTGGATTACCGGTGGGTCTTTCCACCGACTATCTGAGCGCGTTTGAACAGGCCTTCCAGACCCCGGCGCTATCGCGCCTTCAACGACAGAGTCCGGCCGACGTCCTCCTGTCGCAGCATCATAGCTCGGGGGCGGAGGTATGACGACACCCGGGCCGACCTCTGTAGCCTCAAGGTTTGGGTCTGGTTGGAGGTAGGGCGAGTTATAGCGGAGCGCAGGTACAGCTGCCGAAGGATATGCCTCTCCGGGAATGGAGATCATGGTGGTTGTAGGCTCCGCGCTGCCAGCCTGGATAGTCGCCGTTTGCAGGGATTTCCTTCCTGTGACCATGCAACTGTAGACACCCCAGGCTGCGCCAAGCAAGGCTATAGATCCTACTATTGACACAATAATGACAGTCGTCATGGGAGAGGAAGAGTTGTTTGAAGGATCAATGCCATATGGATCAGGGTAGGAGCTTGGGTTTGGACCATAGGGGGTAGGTGTGGTCGCAGGTGAAGGTACTATGGTGGAGGTCGGGGCAGCACTAAGGATATGAATCACATAAGCCTCTGGGATTAGTGTGCCCAAGCTATATGCACGGTGTTCGCTCACATGACATGCTGGCTTCCCAGCCACAAGACAAAAATAAGCCTCCGCGTTATAACATCTGTATCGAGGACCATTTGTATAGCTGCCGCGAACCGAGCCACCATATTAGCGAGGCATAGGAGGTCGGCTGGGCACATACTGGGGTACTGTGAGGGCCCTACGAGCTGTGGCGATCATTTTGCACCACCTATGTTCTCCACCTTTTTATGTCTTCTCGTTTTGCCTCGCGGTCTTCGCGATCTTTATAAACACGTGCATATCGACCCCGATTGGCAGCGAAGCGGCTGATTCTGTTCTTTGTTTAGCGGCTAAAACCAATACATTCCAGATTTATCGTGATGACGTGATGAAATGCTTGAAATAAAGGGGTAGAACGACCAAGTCGCAGCAAAGCTCAAGGCTCGAGATCCAACGGTCATATTTACGGTTTACGCTGACTCGAGGCGTCACGGCCATACAAATAGCCGGCCCGTTGAGATAAGGGTTCGAGAAAGCGGGATGACCTCCAAGGAGTAAGGGTGCGAATGCAGATGCCCAGAAGCATCGTTGTTCGAACGTCGAAGGCTCGAACCTTGTTAGTCAGAGTAAAATGTCGTGTTCTTGGCAGGATATTCCGCCCGGTACGACAAGTCTCTTGACCTAGGAAGCTACATTCGCCATATACGCACGGTCAGCTGACCGGCCACAGTTTACCGGGGCTGGCGGGTATTGGTTGGAATGCTGCGCCTCGGCCCGCGAAGCACCACAAGGAAGCCACAGTGGTATTTATTTGCGGCAGACCCCCGCAAGAGGAAAGATGGAAGGAGATAACCGACGGCAGTATATGCGAGAAACTCACTCAATGCCGTATTGTAGGGCATTCCTGGCAATATTAGTAGTTTTTGGCTTTCCAGTCGCTCAATACGTCAGAATGATGTGGCGAGCGGCATCGCATTCATCGGCGACCTGACCGCATCAGTGTAAAAAGCTGATCCGTTCGGCAAGGCTGTCACGTTTGATTTAGGTTAGGTCACGACACGGCGGCTAAAGGAGACACCGTAATGACCGCGACATAATCATGGAGCCTCGCGCGTTCGTTTCAAGAACAGGAGCTCGCCTCGCTGCGGCGTTGTATCTGTGATATCACTTGGCTGGCGTGGCCGTTGCTAACAGCAGCCGTAGAAACACGGCTGTACCACCCTAGATTACCAGACCCCTCCTCACGTTTGGTGTGGGGGAGCTGTGCATGATGGGCACTCAAAGTGGGGTCAGTCGCGTGATTTGCTTTATCTTTGAGCCTTGACTCTGGCCGCCTCGAGGTGGGGATGTCGCCAAGGCGATGACCAATGGCAGTTTACGCAGTCGAGGTCAAAGGGCTGGTTATATCTGGTAGAGCGTGGATTTCATAGTCCAACGCAGGCACAACGTGTGGACACCCAACTAGTGGTAAAGTGTATTGCATACACCCCAGCATCTGGCTGGCGGTTGACCGTTGGTGCACGAATAACCATGACGTGGGAACAAAGTACATCAACGGCCCCGTTATGACGCAAGGACCTCGGGATATGTCTAGATTCGGAGGAGACGGGACGTGATACGAGGGAGCATGGTTGGTGAGCCGACGGGTCAGCTGTATAGTACCACCGCCACAGGCTCCGGATGAGCCCGGATGTAAATTCCCTTCCCGATCAACCAACAACCAACCTACACCAACCCGCTGCCATGGTGAGTAACAAGCCCGTGGAGTGTTTTGCGTAGCAGGTAGCTAAATGTCGCATCTATTGCTCTTAATCGAACCCTTTCAAAATTCGAAAACCTCAAGCCGTCCCAAAAGACCTTCCGCACGAAGCGCATCCTTGCCAAGGCTGCCAGGCAAAACAGGTAGGTCTCGCTCATGGGATCATTGCTGAGATGAGCTATCTGTCGACCCCAATCGCTGTTTTTTTGATTGTGAATACGGGACCTAATACTAATGGGGTGTTTTTCCTAGGCCGCTGCCGCAATGGTTCCGATTGAAAACTGACTCCAAGATTCAGGTATGTCGGCAAGAGGTTAAATCGTACATCCCGCCTCAGCTGTTCTTTTCCTCCAGTACAACGCAAAGCGCAGGCACTGGCGCCGCACCAAGCTCAACATCTAATTACCGTTGGTTGTGAGTCCCATACAATCCTTTGGCAATACTCTCGTTCTAACGCCTCGGCCAGGGGCTGATGGAAGAGTCAGCGTTCGGGGACGGGGCGACAGTGCGTTTGCCTTGACGAACTACTCGAAGCTGTCGCTTAGAGAGCTGCTATATGAGCTATGTTTTTAGTTGCCCGAGAATTGTACTATGCTCGTTTATCTGTGCTTCTTTTGTGACACCGCCGGGCCGGCCGGATAATCATGTTATTGGTGCCTTTCTCCCTATCGATGGGAAGGGCACCTCGTTAACCTGATTCTCGGCCAAAAGTCGTCGGGTGTCCGGATCACCCGCCAATTAAGCCTTTCTCGCTCGCTTGCATCAAACGCAAACCTAGGTGGGAATCACGATTACCAAATGTTTGGCGTGAGCATATTCGCACTTTAACCTATATAACTGTTCATAACTGTTCAAGTGACTTGTTTCCAGGAGCTGCAGGTAGTCTCTTGGCATATCTATTTAGCAGGCCCTCGTATATTGAGTTGTCTTGCGAACGGTCATATTTGGGTTACCTAACCATGCAACGGACCTTCACCTGATCCTCGTCTTCGCCCGACGAAGAACCGACGCCTCCCCGTCGGTACTACGTGTCGTCATTACGCAGTTGTTGATGCCTTGGCGCGAGCCAAATCAAAGGCTTCCTCCGTGTGGCATGTAATATTTTGTAGGTTCTCGGTGCTTATCTGAACGACTTAACCACGAAACAGCAACAGCTGCGTAGGAAAAATCGGGGCGCCGAAATCTATAAATCTGGGTGCTCAAGCTACCCAAACGGCAACAAGCCCAGCATCGTTTCCCCCTTTTCTTCCTTCATTGCTAGCGCACTCTATCATGTTTACTTTTCCCTTGACCTTGCTCGCTGTGGCGACCTCTGTGCTGGCACACGGCTATGTACAGGAACTGAAGTTCAGCTCTCCTTCCGCTGCTTTCTGTGCGGGCTGTTTTTCCTTTCACAATACTAGATGCCTAATACTACCTTCTAGCCGGCTACCTGCCCTACTCTGACCCATATTATAACCCGCCCAACCCCCGTATCGTGCGCAAGATCCCAGGGAATGGACCTGTGACCGATTTGAGCTTGATTGATGTTCAATGCAACGGTTATACCGAGGGCGGAAGTCCTGGTTCTGCCCCAGCGTCCCTCATCGCCACTGTCGCTTCTGGTGCGAGCGTGTCATTGTGAGCGTGGCTCGTCTCCCTCCACCATAGCTCTGGCTGATTCCGATACGTCGATAGCAACTGGACTACTTGGCCAGACTCTCACGTCGGACCGCTCATCACTTATATGGCCCAAGCCCCGTCTAACATTACCCAGTGGAGCCCTGGTACATCGTGAGTAGCCAAGCCACGCTAGACCGAGCGCATATACTGAGTTATTTTGCCAAACAGGGCTGTTTGGTTCAAAGTTGCTGAACAGGGTCTCGTGAACGGCAAGTGGGCAGCCACCGACATCCTTTTGGCCAACAATGGCATCTACACCTTCAAGATCCCCTCCACACTTAAGCCGGGGCAGTATCTCATTCGTCATGAGATCATCGCTCTGCACGCGGCCTATGCGTACCCTGGAGCCCAGGTCTATCCTATGTGCGCTCAGGTTCAGGTCACTGGTTCCGGTACGGCGTTCCCTGCTAGTGGTCTGGTTGCGTTCCCCGGCGCATATACCGCATCTACTCCTGGAGTAAGCATATCGTTATCAGCGTTGAGGAGCTTTCTGGTCTAATTGGTTATGTAGATCGTGTACGACGCTTACAAGGGCAACACCACATATCCTATCCCTGGGGTGAGACATGCGTACTTGGGTATCAACGCTTCAGCTGATGGGCCTTTTGTCTCTTCAGCCAACGGTGTGGCAAGGATAAATACATCAACACGTACGCGTGGAAACTGTATTGGTAGAGCTATGATTATCCATTTAACAACTGCATCGTTCGATTCCTCGAAGCTGGGTTAGGCCCTTACTAACCGCCATACAGCCGAGAATTCGGGGGAGGTGAAAACTAAATTTAGTTTCAAGTAAGGCATTCACACCATATTTCATATGAACTCGGTCCTGTAGGTGCGGGTTACAACCAAATTTCCTCCAGCCTAACCAGAATTCACCGACAACACTCAACGTTTGGCCTGTACAAATGGGTGGTTAGAATGATCTAGTTGCTATTTGTGTACTAGGGTGTGTAACGATCGTACCTGTGACGTAGGGGGAACCATCAGATGCCAGGAAGCCAACGAGAACCGCAATATCTTCGGGCTGTCCATTCGTTTCAAGCACGTGGTTTCGAGCACCCGTATCGTAGTTGGTAAGGCAGTAATAACAAGTAGGGATCCCTGCACCTGATCTTGCAGTTTTTTCACCTCGGGCATACGACCCGAAGCAGCGGCTACGATATCGAGCGTGGATATCGTGAAACATTACGTTTGTTGATTCAATCCGCTCACTCATCTTTGTGTCGATCAGGTCTGGGGCGTAGGCATTGACAGTAACAAGGTGTTGCTGAGCACGTCTCCAAAGTGCAAATGCAGCGCCATATACGTCACGAGCTGACAGATACATCAACTGAACCAATATTGCTGGGGTAGCGAGAGGCGCCGTGTATGAGTTGGTAAGGATTTCTACGGGATGCGCCGGGTGACTTTATTGCGGCGGAGATCCAAAAGCCACCCCTATTCGCCTCACGCTCTGTGACGCTCAGCTGTTCAACCCAAGTACAACCAGAGGATATTTTTATCTCACAAGATATGTTTGGCAGTCAATGTGAAGCCACATAGCTCACAAACGGCGATAGTGGTGGAGAGGAAGTTGCTTACGTGATACCAATAGACTCCGTTTCGGATGCATTTAATCCGCGCCTCTTCGAAACGCGCATAGTTCATTCTTCCCCCGAGTCCTCGTTCCTAATACAGAGCAGACATGGGCAAGCACCCGTTCACGGAGCGTTGTGGAGCCCTGGTGAGGTTCTGCAGACGTGATAGTAGGATATTAGAACTAAGGAGAAACAACACGCCTGCCGACCTTGAACGTAACAACGCCAGCTAGGTGTCACTCATAGTCAAGTCTATTAAGTTGACCCTCTCTCTTCCAAATTTAATACCAGATTTTATCCTCATTCCTTTGTTTATTCTGAAATACCGATGCATATACCCAACCACGAGCACAAACCAGAGGACACCCTTCAGGTTAACAGTATTCCCCCATTTACGCCAAACGTCTGACCTAAACAAGACACCACTCGACTCTCAGTAGCATATCAAAAAGACATAAATAATCACCTACTGACCGGTAATATAGGAAGCCCCATCAGATGCCAAGAAACTGACGACCGACGCAACCTCTTCAGGCTTGCCAAACCGCTTGAAGCACGCGCCCTGCGTGAGCTGCAAAGTAGGCACAGCGCCTCAGACAGTCATATAACAGGAAGAACTCGTGGTTTCAATTACCGTTTGTTCATAGCCAGGTCCCAACAACTTGGCCGCACCATCAACTAATAATTGATATTATCAGGTATAGTTTCATCTCGGCCTGGTATCCACTCACGTATAGGCGTATCGATGAATCCAGGTGCGTACGCATTGACGGCGATACCATGCTCCCCCCACTCCATAGCCGCAGTCTGCGTGATCGCACGAACGGCAAACTTGGACGCGATATAGGCAACGTGGTTTGCACCGCCTCAATGATACACACATAAGCATATTATGGAGAATCAGTGAGGATATCATACCTTGAGCCGTTATGCCTAGCACGCTAGCAGCCCCGATAATTCGACCGCCCCTGCCTTGCTTGATCATTTGCTCGGCAGCCACTCGATAACAAAACAACACGCCTTTGGCATTCACACCCATGACCGTGTCAAACGCCTCTTCAGGTACTGGGCAGAAAAATGTATATATCAGCTCGAGTTTCATGCCCGAAACCAGGAAAGTATAGCCACATTCAAGTATCGAATATCGCCGGTCAATCCCCGCATTCGCTACCATCTGAGTAAACCCACAAACGCATCAGCATTCGACCATAATGACAGCGCAAAAAGCCTACGATATCCAATCCGCCAAGCTTCTCGACAGTCTGTGAAACCAAAGTTTTAACCTCGCTCTCCTTGGACACGTCTCCCGTGACCGCGATCGATTTACGACCTCCCGCCTCGATTTCCTTGACGAGTTCCAGTAGCGCGTCTCGCTTTTGAGGGATATCGTTCACCGATACGTCGATACCATCGGTGGCCAGCCCTGCGAGGCCAGAGTTAGCTATGACAGATCGGCAGATCTCGCGGGTAAAACTACTTACGAAGCGCAACGGCACGGCCGATACCTGGGGCAAACCATGAGCACGGCCCAACCATCTGCATCGCCGACGCATACCTTGAGCAGCACCAGTAACAATCGCGACGCGGGTCATTGGAGGATTATGGTCGTCGTCCGGACCAAACCTCGGGAGAAGAGGGCAGCTCGAAATAAGGCAGGAAATCACGAGGCCGGACATAGTTCGGAACTGCATAGAACCATTAAATACGACAAATATAAAAAATACAAATACACGGCTAAAAACGAAAGCTCGAGACATTGATAGTCGACGCTTATGTTAATTCATGTCGCGCGACAAGTCGTGCGAAAACGGCCGCTTATGGTGCCTACGGCCAAGCGACGTCGAGTTTATGTTCAGACCCGGAGGAATATGCTTGCAAAGCTAGCGCATATACGTCAGCCTCAAGCCGTGAGCAGAGGGCAGAAAGCAACCTACTTCGCGAGACTCTTTTGGAATCTTAAACTTGCGAACCACGTCCGGCTGAACAACCACGACCGCTGCGAAACCATGAGCGAGATGCCAATCGATATGGCAATGCAAGACTGCAAACAAAAAGTCAGCAACTAACCGGGACGCTCTCAAATACCACCTACACCACACTCCAGGAACGTCCGCCCGCATGCGCAATACCGCCCAGGTCCTGGCCGGGATAACATGCGTATCACGCCGCAGAGGATTCGTAGTATTGAACTTGGTGTTCTTATACTGATCCATCGTCAGCTCCCCAGAGCCCTCGCCGACAATCCAAAATGTCAAAGCGTGCACTAAACAAACGAACATTAGAGCAAGAAACCACACGAGAATAGTACTCACGGTGATACGGATGGTCAATCGGATCCCGATTGTTGATAATAATATCCGCCGCACCAGCGTTGCCAAACGTAATATTGCTCACGTGCGTGCTATCCAAACCACGCCCGGCGGCAACATCGTACAACAACGGCCTGTACCAGAGATGCTCAAACGTCACGTTGTTCACAAAGAATCGAACAAGCGGACCGCCGGGGGTCTGGAGCCGGCCAAAGTTGGTCGAAAACATCCCTGACTGATGAACGACAGTCGGGGCATTCTCCTTGACGAGCGGAACAAGCGCAGACGTATCAATGTCCTTGCAGTCGGACCCTAAAGCCTCCTTCCAGTCCTTGGTCGTAGGGAGTTCCGTCGTGGGGTGAGCGTTGTGCTTCTCATCAACATAGCGCAGCACGGCCGTAGTGGTGTTGGCAAAGTCCTTGGTCAGGTACGGGAAGCATCCTGCGTTCATCTCGCCGCGCATCCAAAACGCATCGCCTGGCTTGCCTTGATCGGTCTTGAGCACGACCGAGTAGCGCTGGCCATTGTGAGACTTGACGCGATGGAGGTTGTTGACAGCAGGGCTGGAAATGGGGCAGTCGTCGGCTTCGATGACGTCCAGGGTGTGCTTGTCAATCGAGTTCCAAATCATGGCTAGGTGAGACATCCGCGTAAATGAAATGAAAAAAGGTTTAACTCGGACGAATATCAAATGCTCACCATGCGAAGCGACGTTGATCAGACGAAGGCGGTACCGCCTATTTGGGTAAACCTGAAGCTCATACGGCTGACGGGCAAAGCAGGTCTCGGGTGTGCCAAACTGCTTGCAATCCCATGTCCCGAACCCGTTGAACATGGCCGAAATGGGAGGAGGCGCAGCTGGGCTCTGCAAAAGAGTTAGATATAGGGTAAACGGGTGGAGAGAAACATACCCCTTGGTATCCTTGCTGAGTATCGAGAGCCTTGACGATCTCGGCTGAGGTGTTGTGGTACCAGTCACCCATGATCAAGATCTGGTCGAAGTCGTAATGCTTGCCGCGTTTCAACGGGTCGCGCGTCGAATGGATGATGAGTGCCTGAGACAGCATGGTAAATTTAATCTCTCCAAGCGAATCAATCACCACTCACCCCGTGGATACCGTCGGACAACTGAGCCCCAGCATGCGCGCTAGACCCACAAATTAGCCCCAACCAAACATCAATTGAAAATGCTACTCACTGCCACCAATACGTCCCGTACTGCCCTTCAATATTGAACTTGTAGGTAAACGACCCTCCGGCGGGGATCGGGCACTGAGTGACACCCGCAGGACCGTCCATCCACGCCGTGCCGTTCTGGAAGAGACCGTGCCAGTGAATGCTCGTGCCAACCTTCTCGAGCTTGTTCTTGACATGAACGATGATGGTATCGCCCTCGTTGGCTTCGATGGTTGGGCCCGGGTACTGGTCTATAAGGAACGAGCTCCATTAACAGGACCCCCAGTCGAACAAGAGACACCCACTGTTCACGACCAGCATCTCTCGGTAAAACCCGTCGGGCGCGCCTGGCTTCATCTCGACGACCCAGTTGTACTCGCGCGTCATAGGCTTGTCGGTGATCTTGAAGTCGGGCGAGAGCGTAAATTGGTCGAGGCGAGGCTGGACAAGGCCGTCATGGGCAGGGTGGTTGTACGACGCCGGAGAAACGTCGGCAGCGACAAAACGCAAGAGCGACAAGACGCCCAAGGCGGCATGTCGAGAGAAAATCATAAAGAGCGACGACGAAGTGCAGAAAAACGAGTGTCGAGCCTGGCGTCAAGGTCGACGTCGAGGGTGGGGAGAGCGACATGGGGAGCGGGGTTTATATACCACAATAGGGGTGGTTGGGGTTAGGGTGCGAGACATCGGCGCCGGCCCAGAAGAACAGCCCCTATTGCTTGGAATGGAAAAAAGGGGTTCGGAGCAACATGACGGCGCCAAGAAATATAAGCGCCCATCATCAGCGGCCCCTTGCTTATGTCAACTGATAGTGCAACGCAAGTCGCCCACCCACAAGTACCTGTCACCCGCCTGTCCCGCACACGAAGGCTCCCGCATGGCTCTGTCCACTCAGACTCGCGCCGCTACTCCCAGCCCCACCTTCATTGGGCTAACGATTGTTTCTTAAATCAGGTTCGCCCCGAACGCCAAGGAAAAAAGACGGACTATTGACTATAATATCCCTTTCAGAAGAGAACCGAATTAATTTGAAAACACAGGTAGAAGGAGTGCAAACCGGCTTGCACTGGGCTAGGTAGTGATCGTATGACACCACTTGAACTCCACCGTCGAACCAAATAGGTGGTCCCTTGCTGCCGCCCTCCGCTCGCCTCGCTCACCCGGCTGATTGCAAGTATCCAACTCCAACACCAAGATTCTAAAATAGCAGTTGCCGCGCTTGGTGTGGGATTCTTAGCCTATGGAGCATCCCTCGAGGGGCCAGAACGAGGTTGGACGCTTGACACGACAAGATATGTTTAGGGAGATCATGTTCAACTAAGCAAATTATAGTTTAGACGGGTTAGTCTCATGGAATTGGCCCAATATATAGCTGCATTCATCTTGCCCCAACCGCATATAACTGCGCAAAGTGCCATGACTGACGTTTTGTGTCTGATAACGTCTGGAGCATCTCTGAGTTTCAAGATCGCATCCGTACGCACATCGCGTAGAAAAGAACCAACTTTATTCGGCTGTACGTAAGGATGGTGAGCTGGGGATACAGGAGGTGTGGAGCTAGATGCCTCCTGGCTTTGGCGCAAAGAGCCGCGTATAGACTCTTCCATAGACATCCTGGCCATTCGGTGCGATGCTTGCTCTAAGAATGTAAACCATTAGTGAACTCAAGTCTTGATACAGTCGGACTCCCCAGTTCAGATCCTGGTGGTGCATTTCATACTACGTTTTTACGAGGCGACGAGAAGGTAAGAACACCCCTGGGAGAAATACCTCCTATTCCTGTGAATAATAAATGTCCACAACTTACATCGTCTACATAGAGCAATAAAGTACGCATATATTATGGGCAGGAAGCAACAATAAATCAAGTCGTGTCCGAGGCACCAGCCTTGCACTCATAATGTATGTTGAAAACGATGACGGGATGTTAACTAAATTGAACCTATCACACCAGCTGGCCAGCAGCCAAGAAGAATCCAATCGCAATCTGGAGAACCTTGCTCAGTTCGTGTTTACTCGCAATTCACGCCCCACTCACAGGAACTTGCCACCGACTCGTCCCGCATGCCACCATAATTCCCGCACTGCTTTGCCCATTCACACTCTCGCTCCCACTCCCATCAGGCGGGCTAGTTGTATTATTGTCTAAAACCGTCGCACTCCAGAAAGGAAGACATGTTATTTACTGTCATCTCTTTTACACAGGGGAACCTAATCACTTTGGAAGCACAAGCAGCGCAAAATGCCCTCCCGCAACTGGGCGCGCACGGAACCCGACGACGGAGCCCGAGACCGCATCGTACCTAGTCGCATTTAATGGCTTAGCAAACTCCCGACCAACAAATAGAGGGCCCTACCAATCCGAAAACGGCGCATTGTTCTTCCCATTCGCAAGATAATCCTTCAACCGGGTAATAAATAAATTCCGCGTAGTCACATCCCTAACAGTTCCCGCCGTATAGACCTCCCAATCTGCCCGCGAAAACTATCGGCCTCCTTGCGCCCAGCTTTCAACTTCGATAAGACTCACCAGACTTGGTATACGTATGCCTCGTATCCAACGCGATCCCAAATTGCTTAAACTGCTTCGCGTACCACGCAGTCTGCATATCATACACGCTCTGTGGGAACAAGTTGAACCCAAACAGCTTGTCGGCGTAGAGGTTGTAGGCTATACCCCACGAAGTAGGGTTATTGTAGTTGAGCATTAGGTGGTTGTCGGACGAGGTTGCGAATATTTGCCATTGTGGGACGTAGGAAGTTGCGATGTCCTAGGGAGGATGTGAGCGAGTAAACTCTGGAGTGCTTGAATGAGACGTACACTATACTTTTTGGCATCGTCCGCCTTGCCCAAAATATTTGCAATCTCCGACATAGCCTTGATCCCGATAATACCCTTGATCGCGAGGTTCGTCTGGTTCGCCAAGTGTCCAGCGAAGTCATCCGTCGACAGCCTAGGTCACGAACCCAATCAACCTTTCTCATGAATCAGAAAAATAGAGAAACTCACTGCTCGGCAGGAATCAAAGAATCCTCAACTAAAAACTGCGTCCACTGCGTCAACAAATTATAATTATCCGATATGAGCGAGTTGTCCTTAGTCGCACGTGTATACGACAACGCCATGATCAGCATATTTCCGCTCTCTGCCATCCAAAATTTATAAGCCTACTTCTGCTCTGCCACTCAGACCACAACTCACCTTCAACCGGCATCGACTCGTCTCCACCATCATTATGCCCCGTTGCATTCGGATAATGCGCACCCAGATCATGGATACTCCATTTGTTCGGATACTGCCCAGACTGTTGATATTGCAACAGTGGTTCCAGCAGACGTCGGCCAAAGTCGGGATTCAGGTAGAGATAGACGGGCCAGGCGGGGAAGATGACGTCGACGGTGTTCATGTTCCCGTTGGAAGAAATTTCTTTCATGAAGACTTTCACGTCGCTGGTAAATACGGGAAAGCATGAGTCGCAGCGCGGAGAAGAAGAGAGACGAACCTAGTATTGTACGATCCAGACGCAGACTTGCTCAGAGTAATCTCGACAGCAGCGAACGCCTGACGGGTAGAAAGCGCGACAATCGAAGCATAGTCCGCATGAATGGCCGCAGCGTCATTCTGAATCTTGGCATCGAGGGTGGTGGCAACAGTGACCGAATGCTGGTACTCGGCCGACGAAAGGAACGCGGAGATCTACGGAAAAAACGCTCAGCACGCAAAATTAAACCATAAAATAACACTTACAGCATCACTCCCAGTTGCATATTTGCTCATCCAAAACGGATGCCTCTCCTCGAGCTTGTTCCCCGCCACGATATACTGCACCAACGGATCGCGTACATGTCCAACCGCGAAAACCACCGGGCTCGCACTCGAATCCGCCGTCGAGCCGATGTCTTTTGCAAACGCAAAGACGGGCCAACGGTCGCTGATTGCTCGGAACTGGGTGTCCTGGGTGTTGGCGAGCGCGCCGTTGGTGATAAACGCGCCGCGCAGGACGGTGTCTTCGCCTGTGGCATAAGTGAGGCCGGAGCCCTGCGTTTGGGGTAAAATTAGAAGAAGGGATGAAAGCGAAAGCGGGGAGGGAAATACCTGGTTTGTTCCGTAGTAGGCAGTACCATATTGTGTATGGTCATTAATCTCGACATACGGGACCGGATTTTGGAGCGTGACTTGGTGCACGATAAACCTGCCGTTGCTTGCTAGCATGCTGGTGGACCACTTGGCACCAAGCGAGTTGTCACCTGAGACCCATTCTATGACACCGAGACTGGTTCAGACGTTTTCCCCCCGAAGAAGGGACGCAAGAACTAACCGGCAGAAATGTCGGTATAATATTGAATTTTGTGTGCGACGCCGTCTGTGGATTTAGTGGCGAGGGTCATGTAGCTGAAGGGAAGTGATTGGCGAAGATAGTCGGTAGGCTAGAGAGAATCTGCGTCAACAGGCGAGGCGCACGGGGTTGTAAGAGAACTCGCCTCGACTGGAGACAAAAATTGAACGGTAAGGTCGACTGGGCCAGCCGATAGGACAAAGGTAGATTTTGTAGCGGTAAACTAGACCAAGAGGGGCAAAATTAGTTTAGTGGGCATAGCGCAATGAACAATCCGCTGACCTGCATGGATTTTTGAGTCGCAAGAGTAGACCCGGCAACGTTCGGGGCACCGAGGAAAGTATACGCCTTTCCGTCCACACGAATATACCCGGCCCATCCGAGAACCTACCACCGCAAACCGTCATTAGATGTAACATAAACCCATAGCTCGCATTCCAACTCACGGAGCCAGTCCAAAACGTAGGCCACTGGCCATTGAGCTCCCCACCACCACTTCCGCCCTGCAGCCACGCTGAAAAATACGGCGAGCGCACCGCAAGAGGGATTGCCGGCGGGTTAAAAGGCGTGGATGTCCAGGTCGTGCTCTGACGAGGGACGACCGCCGCGTTGGACACGCCAAACATTGAAACGACCGCAACGGCCAATGTCGAGAATATGTGCATCTTCCAGAGCAGCTAGAGTCGAGTGTTGGTTCAATTAGGGCTTAAATAGCATCCAAAATACTTTGGGCGAGCATGTCAGTGTGGGCAGAGAACGGAGAAAAGACAGTTCGTCACATGAAGGGCCACAAGCGAGGAAGCTTGGCAAGAAGGAGAATTTGTTAAAAGGAAATAAAGAGCAGAAAAATAAGCGGGGGGGGGGGGGGAGTGGTCGCGACGGCATCGATTCAGGTGGTGGTCGTCTTTATGATACAATCTGAACTCCATTGCCACACCAAATGGGCATCTCGGGCGCCAAGCGGTCCGCTGTTACATTTTGTAACCCGCCCCATTGCCGCCCTGCCATCCGATGATTGCTTCGCCTTTCCAGCCGACCTGCGAAAATATCCAACGCCAACGATAGAATTCCAGAATGATGTGGTCGCAGCTCGCGCGAACCTCTCGGCATTGGAATGTCATCTAGGCAGGCTGAAAATTGTTTGCGAATCACCTAGCCAAGATATTCTCAAGGAAAACTACATTTAAATGGAACAAGTCTGATTGATTAGAAGGTGTGTCTGTGCGGGCAAGAGTCCACACAGCCGAACGTCACGGATATCCCGGCCGTAGTACGTTACCAAGGGCACCTCGGCGACCAAGCAACCCTAGAAGTGCTCCATTTCAACAACCCAAGGCATCCTAACTTCGGGGTTGCTATCACCCAAACTCAGCAAAACAATATGTCGCAAGCTGAATGACGTCGGTCGTTCCAAATATTTGTACTAACGTTGATTGCTGGAAGGTGAAATACTTGCAGAGGATCCTCCTGAAGCTTTTGTAGAGGTATCTCGCCGATCTGCTCGACCTTTTTTGGGGCACCAGCCACTCTCGCTAGTAATATTTTGCATGTATCCACCCACCCGCCTCCTCCAGCCTACCCTTCATGTATGCGCTGATTCTGGGACATGTATATATGCACAGTGAATTCGATAAACCATTCTTTCTTTAATGCATATAATTTTGGAAACGCCATTCGGGTGTGGGTTGCACGGTGGAGATAAAAGAGTGCTCGATTCCGGGTGTTCTGGACTTTGAGCTAGATAAAACGGGCGCCTGGCGGCGAGATATGAGCCTTATGAAACCAGGTTTCTCGGGTCAGCAACCCGTGGTTGCCCTCAAGATCACAATAATGGTGCCGTCTTTGGTTGCTCCAAATCATTGAGTAAGATGGTGTCTTGTGCAAGTAATTCGTAGGTCGGCTCCGGAGTAAACCAGGATAGGATAATGTGAAGCGTGTACAGCCAACGTCTTCAGTTGGTTTCTATTCGATGTCCCTCCCCTCATTTAGACCGCCCAATCATACGCATGTGTCGCGAGATTCTTCAGTCGTAAATTACAGCAAAAGTTAGAGGTACGATTCCACGGGCAGGCTCAGCGCGGCGTGCAGATCCTGTGTGAGGATTTAACAAGGAGTAACCGTCGAATACACAGAGTGACGTGCAGGAATCAACAAGCGGGTGCCCTAGAGAATAACGTCGAACCATTCCTAACGACATACAAGCAAAATCTAAGGCGTAACTCTAGGTTACGCACATCCCAGGTTGAGGCGAGGCAGGGCAAACAGGCATGAGAAACGAGGCTTGTCGGGCTTTCAGGATGCCAATGGCGGTGCCAACGAATTTGCAAGGGCGCTTATTTTTCCACTGCGGGCTTCGACCCGTCTCAAGCGGCCCTCTGTTCGCTAGCTCTATCAGGCCGACTCAAGAGGTTTCAATAGCCTCACCTAATCTAGCACTTGTTATGAAACGCAGCATACGCGTGACCTGAAGTTATAACTCTGTACGCGCCACCCCGACTCATCGTGCAAGCGACCTGGGCCGTGTTCTTGGGGCTCTGCTGTAACGCTCGTACTATTATCCCATACCAGATCTCTAAGATCGCTTTCTCAATCAAACATAGTCCCTCTCTGCTGTACTTGAACCGGGGTCGGCGTTCATTTACGTGGTTTTATCAAAATCATTACACATGGAGCCAACCCCAGGTCAGAATACTCCCTTCAAAGTCTCCTTCTATCAACGCAAAGCGCTTCTCCAAGCATTTTCCGCATCATCTCGCGCTCTCCTCGATCGAGCCTCACAATGGTCATCTCGTCCTGGTAGAGAGGGTTTACACATTATCAAGTTCGACACCGGGTGGCGGAGCCCCGAATGTACAGTTGAAAAGTGGTACCAGAGCCAGCTCGGGCGCTCGCAGGAACAACAGTCTACTACCCGCTTTACAGCCATCCAGCACCGCCGCACCAGCAACGCGCCATTTTTCCACGAGTTCTTACTCATACCTCTGGTCGACGGCTCCTACTACCGGGCAGAGAGGACGGGAGTAGGAGTTAACGCCCATGCGTTTGTTCCGTCTGGCTGCACGGCATGCGATTTGATCGAGTGGTTTCCCAGAGACAAGTATGAGGAATTTACCCGCGATAAACCCTCAACTCTGATTGTCGAAGTCCAATTCCCAACCGAGTTCGACATACTGGATGTACTAGCTGTGTGTTACTCTATACAACAGAACAAGCGTGCTCGGAGATATACACTTATGTGCTTCAACTGTTATTTCTTCTGTTGTGCTACTCTATCTCTACTCACGAGGCGTGTGGCCAACTGGGAATGTACATTTACGCCTGAACAGCTGGGTGGACTCCCACGGAGAATCCTCAACCACATTTCCAACCTTGTTAGTTCTCCCTCAAAACCTGGGGCAAAAAAATACGTTGCGTTGCGCCTGTGCGCCATGCTCGACCCCGAAAGCTCACAGCCTGCTCAGCGCATATTGGATGACTTGACAGCCAAACTGATGGCGCCTCGTGCGGACTTGTCGATGATAAATACCCGGCTTCAGGATACGTGCTGGTGGCTTAGCTCCGATACGTCGACCAGGGCATTCTCGAGCATGCTGACCTGGTTCGAAGGTTCTGCTTTGCCCGCTAGCGACCCTCAGTTCCATAGAGTATCTCCAACGGACGAGCCACCTCTCACGATTGTCGACAGACAAAACTTAATCGAAGTCGTTTATGCTGAAGAGACATTGGTCACATTTGCGAAGTACATAACAGATGCTCGTAAACAGTTCCTTCCCCTGGTATCTAGGAGTAGACTGCAGACGCTTATGGTGCCGGCTCTTTCGATAGCAATGTTCCGTGGATTTGTTGCAGGTTTGTGGTATGGTAGAAACCAACTGTCTCAGTTTCAAGGCTTGTCTGGTATGGTCCACTTGACTTATGTTCCGCAGATATACTGATGAACATCTTCGTCTAGGGAATAGTGTGCAACGACTCGGGACAAAGATCATAATTGCATCAGGGGTTTTGGGATCCGTGCTCTATCTCGCTAGGGAAAGGCCCAAGAAGCGGTTTCTCAATCAGCCAATAGTAATACTTGACTCTGTCACTGAGAGTCGGATAGCTAGCTTGGCCAGTGGTTGGCGGTTACACGTCCCCCTCACTATTGGGATACTTGACGATGCATCGCCGAAGATTGGCCGAGCATCCCATGACTTAGCAAACGCTATCCTCGACCGGCTGGAATCTTTGGGGATATCGAACACTGCCAACGCCGAGGAGGTGCGCCAAATCCTGTCTCGTAATGGTAGTTGGGAGCGCAGCTGGCAATACTCGGTCGTATCCCTACTGTCTGACTCTGTCCAGTCAGTTTTCGAAGCAGAAGCGGAGGCGCATGCGGACACGACCACAGCAGTCTTCCAGGTACGTGTCTTGATCACACAAGTTACACCCTTCTAATAATCTCTAACCACTAGACCGAGTCGGGTCCTTTAACCCTCAACCGGGTCACTGTGTTTGATTTCCAAGCTGGCATTCGTGCGCACATCAAGGCCTATGCCGATCGCGTGCACGGGAACTCACTCGAGTCGTCTACAATCATTCGCAAGGACGTCGAAGAGGTGATTTCGGAGTTGTGGATTTCTATGCCTGATGGCTTTGGAAAGCGACTCGCTCAACCCCTTCCCTGAGTATCCTAGTCGTGTCATGTATTATCGGACTAGTTTCATCCAGTTGATGCTGGGCGGTTGGGGCCGTTGTACAGCTTACGTAGTGGTCATATCAGAACATGATTTGTGTGATTGGTAGTAGAAAAGAAGCACGCGTAGATGGTTTGTGTCACAGCTTATACTTGTAGGGAGGCTCGGACTGATTGTGTCCAGAATAAATAGATTGTCAGTGTTAATACACGACTTGACGTAGCGCATACATGGGCCATTCAGGGCTGAAGTATTCTAACATCTTGCTTTATTACCAGAACTACTTTTTGGCTTCGGCTATTGAGTATTCCTTTGCCCATAGGCATTCAATAGGAATTGTGACGCATTTGTGCATACACCAGCTCATTGAGAAGTGCCCGTGACCGGGCTGGGCACCTTGCCTTCTTGCGTTTTGTCCCGATTCGTTTGATTCTTCAAGTGGTTTGTATAAATGTATATACATGCTTGTCTTTCACGTGGAACAGGCATGGATACGGAGGATCCATCCCAGAGACGCGCCCTAAAACCTGTATTAAATCACTGGAACTCTTCCATACGCTGCACTCACCACCACTAGGTCATGTTGGGACTCAGCAACAACCATGGCACAACGCACCAATCCACCACTACACAAGACGCGTACATTGGCCTTGGCCAACCCGCACATGGACGTTACCATCGAATTTGGTCGAATATCTAGCAGAGGCGATCTGCCAGTATCCCGAGCGTTCTGTACCCCCTCATTCCAGTTGCGAGCAAAATCAGCGAGCGCCAGAGCGAGGTTTTCGGGGATTGCAGGAGCAGGATAGGGAACTCTAAGTGGTCCAGTGGTCAAATTGTGATCGTTATCAAGTGAAATATATTCAATGAGCATACTAGCAATTCACTCGAGGCCATGACTGACCCGTTTTTCCCCCAGACTCGGAGGCGGTCATAAGTAACGAGAGATAGGATGGGGTATGGAGTTGTATATTGCGATGAGATTATATGAGCCAAATCTGTCGATCCGTGCACTACCATCACTAACAACTGTTGGAGAGCGGGCTCCCCGATTAGTCATCGTCTAGGCGCCGACCCCCCTATCCTACGGAGCACTTAAGTAGGCGGCTCCCCGCTCTTGCTGGCTCAGTTGACCACGATCACTGAGCCGGTACGTCTCTTGTTTCTCATGTTTCTGGTATATCATGTATCTTACGCCTCTCTAGTCCGCGCTCTCGCGTCTCTCGTTTGTTAGTCACCCAGCGCCGCCTCGTAGCGCCTCCTACAACAACTGCAGGAAACTGCGCTGAGCAACGCACAACAGAAGAATAACCCCAAGCACGGCGTAACCGACGACATGTCTATTTGGGGCAGTTTGCCGAGGAGTAGTTTAGCATACACATCGCTGCTGTTAGCTCGTCCAAGCTTCAAGTACCAGGCGTGACCTTGGCTGGTGGTCGTTAACCGGAAAGAAATGGCTGACAAACGGGAAGAGCAAATTGCTGTCAACCGATAGCTGAGCTAATCTATGCCTTATCTTATCAACTAGAAATAACCGTGGCGGCCAAGTGGCGGCTAAACGACTTTGCTACGGCCGCTTAAATTGTAACAGTGTGCGTTTACCATCCCACTACTTTGAGGATAAAGCAAGCGCACGTCGGCATGCCCTTGGCAGTAAAGAAGAGACAGGATCAGGAGTACGTTGATCGCCACGCGAAGAAAACAACCAATGAATACATTCTATTACATAATATCCCATTAGAACGTCACAAAATTGGGGCAAATTACGACCGATACAGGGGTTAATACTACGCATATAGCTGATAGAAAAAATCCATCCTTGTTGGACAATCAACCTGGTGTTCGACACATTTTATATCAATGCCTGTCCCTGATAAATACTCTTCCAGCGCAGAGCATTCTCTTGTTGTCATTGTATGCCGATCGTTCCCTGCGTATACGTAGCAGTCGTACAGCCGTAATTTTCGAATTGGGTGCAGCTCAAGCAGTTGCCGAAGCTGTTCGCGCTTGATGGTGCACTTGATCATGTACAGGGTGTGCAATAGTGGCCATGGAGTGCGGACGTAGTCATCCCCGTCTGTCATCGAACTCGAGGAATATGCAAACGAGGAGTCGACCCTGAGTGTGCAACCCCGAAGCACCAGCTCTTCAAGGTCAGGAGTAGGGCAGAGCTGCGCAACCCATGCGCAACGGTAACGCCCGGTCCCATATGTGAACAGTCGCTTCACCTTGGTGCGACGGAAGAAACCTTGAGACTCGGAAACAAAATCTGGGTCAATAATAACCCTCATAATTACGTTGATCGAGTGAGACGTGGTATCCAACCATGGAAGGAAACGGTTGAGACTGTTGTTGATCTCGTACTGGCTTAGGCTAAGGTTCTGCAGGGAGTCCAGCCGGACCGTTTCAGGAGTGTCCCCCTGTTCAACACATTTGACATCGTTTATTACGAGCGAACGTAGGCCGGGAGATGCGGCTAAAATCTCGAGAACGTTCAATGGCGCCGGATTCCCGTGTTGCCGATCCAGATGCAAATCCACGAGTCCATCGAATATACCACTATTCGGGGGAGCGTAGCATCCCCGTAGTGCAAGCGTCTGAAGTGGGCGGAAGTGATCCCAAAAGTTCGTGGGCGAGAGCTGCATTTCCGGTAATAATTCGGTGGGGGGCCTCAGCTGAAGCGACCCTACGCTAGAATTATTCCAGATCTTGAAAATTTTTGCCGGAGCGCCCGAGTGGTTATTGACCCACCGAATCGAGTAAAAGCTGTGCCTCGTATTTCAATGAGAGGTCAAGTCCGCAAACCCGTGGCATCAAGAGAGCAATAAACCCAATGGGCCTTTCAATATCATTCGAAGAAACAGGATTGTCGGTTGTTCGACCTTGGATAATAAGGTGTTGAGGAGCGCCATGTGAGCGGCTAGCTATGGTTTCGGCATTATCATAGTATGCATCTTCGGTACCTCCACCGACAACGAGATCAAGGTGGGATGAGGTCGTATGCCACTGGTGGTAAAGCTGCCGCCATTGAGTACAGACACTTGCCCAGGCAGGGGACTTGGGCCGAAACGAAGAATGAGCCGATATGAAGCAAGTCCTAAGACACTCGTCGTTATCCGAACACAATATGGCAGCTAGGATCTCCGAAGGAAGCGCGCTGATTGGCGCGAGTGCCCGAGACCTGTTCCGCATTCTGGATAAGATATTACACGCCTTTCGTAAATCCCCTTCACCTGTGGGATGAAGAAGCCCCGTATCGACTTTGAGGTAGGATTTTTCCAACAAGTGGGGCGAAGAGGGTGGCGTGGACATAGAAGCGACGTCAAGTGCAGCACAAGCCGCAAGATACTGTTGGGTGGTCTGAGCGAGTTGAGCCTGCATTGTTTCCCAATACTGAAGTGCCGGAGCGAGCAACTCGGCCAGGTCATCAGAGAGAACGGGTGAATTGGGTGCTGAGTTAGCGTAGAGGTTCTGCAGGTTCTGTAGTAATTAGCCAGGATGATTTTCAATATAGCTATACAATTCATGGTTCCATTTGGCGGAATAATCTTACCTAGGGCATCGGATGGGAGGATGTTACTTGTCTTGTGAATAGTAAATTTGATTGTGGCACAAGCCTTGATTAGTCAGCGGTGTAGGGAGGCTGCGTGCTTCGAACAATAAACCGTCCGCAGCAATTCGCGTCATGAAGAGCTAAACATCAAGCTTGGCTAGGCTGACGTATTGAAGCGGGGCATGAGGATCTCTATTGAAACCTGTTTCCGATTTTGACATACTTATACACAATTTTTAGGGGCCCTATTTCATCTCATCACAAGTATCCCATTACCCCTCCAAGATAACAAGGTCCCATGCATCAATTGGGCAGTCACCCAGACGAAAATCAATATAAAATTCCTCTACCATGTGCATTAACTCGCCTAAATGATCACCCTCCTCGTCCGTTATGAATTCGTGGCTGTTTTCAGCGCGAGGCTTATAGATGTACAACTTTTGGATGGAAGGATGGATTAGCACAAGCTTCTGAAGGCAGTTCGCATTGATCGAAAGGTCCTTGAGATAAAGCGCGCGCAAATGCGGCCATAGAACCTCGCTGCAGCCACCAGCCGCCATTCGACCCGAAAAAATGCTGAAAGGCTCGCCCAGAAATATCACAGTTTTCAATGGCCAGAGTTTGAAGATACGGAATCGGGCACAATAGCGCAGCCAACGACGACCTGTGTCGAATATCTCCAACGCAGAGCTTCGTCACTTTTGTCCGACTGAAGAACGTTCCGGCTCGGGCAACGAAGCGCAAGTCGTCCTCTGTTGCCGGACTCACACTCAATGCATCGGATTCGACAAGTAGTAGAGGAAGTAAAGCCGCGAAGCCACACCCAAGACCATCCGTCTCAAGGGACAACACCTCGGGGTGGTTTGGGGTAACAGAGTTAGGGGCTTCCTCCAAAAACTCGATCCCGCAGTTAACAAGTGTAAGTATGCGAAGTCTAGGACACGCTGCAAGCATCGCCAAAAATTGCTGCTGTGTCAGGCAGGTATATCCAATGATTCTGTCCAGATGCAGCTCTACCAGCCCTCCATGGAACGCAGCATACTCGGAAATGCCGCAGTTTCATACGAACAGCCTGCTAACGGTCCGAAAATTAATAATTAAACGGCCCCGGCGAGACTGAAACATCAGCTGTAGGGGCGAAATAGAAGTTTGCTTCGCCATCGGAAATGTGATTGAGCACCTGAAGTGTCTTTTCCATATTCGCAGGGCCGTTTTCGATCCAACATCTCATTACGGACGAGTATATGCCATTTGTTGTTTCCAAATCGGCGTTTATATTTAATGTGCGAACACGGTGCATTAGGGGGGATAGGAAATCGACGAGTCTCGTAACGTATTCAAGCTCCTTGACGACAAGATAATGATGATAGCCGTAGGAAACGATCGTGGCCTTGGATGTTGACATAGAGAGGAACATTTTGAGATCGTTCAACCCAAAACCCCGCTTGCATGTAACGGCGCGGACTGAGTTCACTGTCAACGATGATGTTAATGTAGAACCAAAGGGACGGAGGCCTGAGCGCGAGCTGGCGCCAGGATGAGTAGACTGGGTCAAAGATTCGGACCTGTTCCGCTGATTGGCGAGAGCCGCACGCATCTGCTTGAGCTTCTCCTCTTCTAACTGGAGCGATGACAGTTCAAGATTTATCTCGGAGAGAGTATCCTCGAGCAGATATCGCGAAGAGGAATGGTACTCTGGGGAAGACAGTATGTCGCAAAGTCCAACAGGAGTAACCGAGTAATCATTTATAGCCTGGGTAAGCGTGGTTCTGGCAAACTCCCAATGCCGAAATATATTAGGATGGGTGTCCATTGGTATAGCAGCTGATGCAACCTAAGCAGGACGGATTCGGGTCAGGAAATTCACGGCGAGTTCACGAGGGTCCGTTTCATGTGGGAGCAAACCCCACCTTTGACGTTCGGAGTGAAGGCGATTTGTTCGACTGCGGGTAAGGCGAAGGGCAGAACGAAAAACGATGACCGAGATCGGGACGGGCAGAGTCAAGGGACCGTACAAAGGCAGCCAAAGGGTTTCACGTGACCTCATAGTATTACATAGGCAAAGATAAGATAATGATCGCAGGATGATTCTAATCATGCACCTATAACTGGCGAATCGCTCGCCAGGTCCACAAGTTGGACCTTAGCCATTAGGGTCACTCAACATTTGGGAAGTCTCGGTCACAGAAAATGAAACGAAACGGACTATTATTTAGAACCACTGAAATCATAAACAGGTGCTAATGATATGGGGAGCCTCAACTTCCGCGTTGAAAGAACTTTAGTTTGGCGCCCCGATTACCCGAGGCAACGTTCCGCCGCATCAATGCTTAAAACATAAATCAATGAAATTAACCCCAAAAGCAGGGGAACTCGAATCAAGTAACTCGAAAGACGAACATTAAGCTGAGTAAACTAATCACATCCCGATCCTCGACTAAACATTAAGATGCCCACTCAAATCATGCGAGAACCGTTTGTCATGATGACGGTCCAGATGCCGCCTCATACCAGACCCAATCTCCCGCCGCCCAAGCGATGTAGAATTGATGCCCTGACCCGGGGGACGATGCTTGCACAACTGAAACCCCTCTCATTGAGCATACACCCCAAAACGAAAAACAAGCAGCAAGGGAACGTACGTTTGAAGCTGCAGCCGGGACCTTGAACTTCCTGACTACCTCGGGCTGCACCACAATGACCGCCGCAAAACCTTCAGCGAGATGCCAGTCGATGTGGCAATGCAAGACTATACCACACCGTCCACAATCAGCACCTGACGCGTAACAAGTTCAATAGGGAACCAACTCACACCACACGCCAGGAATATTCTGTCTCACACGCAACACTGCCCAAGTTCGCGCCGGGACAACGTGTGTATCGCGGCGAAGTGGGTTGGTGGTGTTGAATTTGACCTGCTTGTATGCATCTTCGGTGAGCGTACCGGGGCCTTCGGCGACGACCCAGAAGGTCATAGCGTGAACTATCCATCTGCGCGTCAGTGCACGAAATATTATATCAAAAAGAGTAGGGACTTGCGGTGATACGGATGATCAATCGGGTCCAGGTTGTTGATGACAATATCCGCCCCGTCGCCCGGATGCCCATCAAACGTCAAACTCGAAATCCGAGTGTTATCCACGCCCTTCCCACTAACAACGTCATACAACACCGGACGATACCACAAATGGTCAAACGAGACGTTGTTGAGCGCAAATTGCGCAACACCATTCGGTTCCGCTCCGACGCGATTGGCAAACATCCCATGTTGAGTCACGACCGTGGGCGCGTCTTCTTTGACAAGCGGAACGAGTGCCGAGGTGTCAATGTCGCGGCAAGAAGTGCCAAGAACTTCTGTCCAATCCTTTGTCGTGGGCATGTTGTTGGTCGGTTTATACGCTCCGTAGCGCAAGACCGCCAGCGTCGTGTTCGCATAGTCCTTGGTGATATACGCAAAGCAACGGCTGTTCATCTCACCCCTCATCCAGAACGCGTCCCCGGCCTTGCCCTGGTCAGTCTTCAATAAAACTGAATACCGCTGTCCATTGTGCGACTTGACTCGGTGCAAGTTGTTTACGGCCGGACTGGAGATGGCGGTGTCATCGGCTTCGATGACATCGAGGGTGTGGCCGTCAATCGAGTTCCAAATCATAGCTAAAGGCGAACTAGTAAGCAGGAGCAAGGGAAGATGAGGGAGAACTGGGAATGCGTACCGTGCGCGGCGGTGTTGATGATCCGAAGTCGGTACTTCTTGTTCGGGACGACCTCAAGCTCGAACGGTTTCTGCGTAAAGCACGTCTTGGGCGAGCCGTACTTTTTGCAGTCCCAAGTTCCATAACCGTTGAACATGGCCGAGATAGGCGGAGGGGCGGCAGTGCTCTGAACGCAAAAGTATAGATCAGTACAAGTAGCATTTACGAACAGGACGGCGTACGTTCTGATATCCCTTGGGGGTATCAAGGGCGGCGATGATCTCGGCCGAAGTATTGTGGTACCAGTCGGTCATCATGAGGATCTGATCATAGTCGTATTGCACGCCACGCTTGAGCGGGTCTCGGACAGAGTGGACAATCAAGGGCTGTAAAGTAAAATAAATGATTGTGGTAAACTCAAATGGTAAATCGACTTACGCCATGAATACCATCAGACAACTGCGCTCCGGCGTGGGCACTAACAAGGTCGACGATTAACCCAAGTATGGAGAGTATAATAGTTGTGCCTACTGCCACCAATACGTCCCATATTGACCTTGAATCTTGAACTTGTATGTGAACGATCCACCGGCAGGGATCGGGCATTGTGTGATACCGGCGGGACCGTCCATCCAGGCTGTGCCGTTCTGGAACATCCCATGCCAGTGGATACTCGTTCCGACCTTGGGCAGTTTGTTCTCAACATTGACGACGATGGTATCGCCCTCGTTCGCCTCAATCAACGGGCCAGGATATTGACCTGCAATTCATAAGTAAATTAAAAAGTGAACAACGCGTAACGAAAACGCTGAGACGCGCACCGTTCACCACCAACATCTGACGACAGAACCCATCCGGCGCGCCTTCCTTCATCTCGATCACCCAATTATACGTGCGCGTGGTCGGTTTGTCGGTGATTTTGAAATCGGGTGAGAGGGTCAGCTCCTCGAGACGCGGCTGGACGAGTGAGGACGACGAGGAACAGGCATTGTTCGCAAAGACACCAGAAGCAAGGAGCGACAAGACGCCCAGAACGGCGCGTCGAGAAAAAATCATTCGAGAATTAGAGCGAGCGACGTAGGAAAAGAGCGTCGGGGAATCTCCAATGGGGTCGAACCAAAGAGATCCATCTGGATTTATAGTTCCGGGCGCAGTTGCCGAGGTCACTAGAACCAGATGGAAAACTGGACAAAGTGTTTGAACAAGACATTTTTTCCGCCGACGCGTTCTGGAGTCGTTGATCGACGTCAAGAAGCGAGATTTGACTTTGTTCAGGGTCCTTCGGCTGCTCGGGCGCTTACGGCCGTGCCCGTGCCCGGGCTCACGAGCGCAATACCCACTACCTGGCCGTGCTCAGCTAGCCACAATGTGAGCAAGCTGATAAAACCATTCACCCGGCGCATTTAATGACGCTCTACACTATCAAGTTCGGGGCGGCGGTGCTGTCCAGATGCCCGAACAGAACTCGGAGATAGCTGCGGCTGATAAATTAAAATGCCAAGTGATCTAATTTTCCCATCAAATTCCGTGCTCAACGGACGTGATGCAGCAGACTTTGAAGAAATGTACTGTCATTTCAACCGTAATGTCTCTCAGACTCATCGATTCTTGTACCTGGACGCCCGGCAGTATTAAATACATAACAAATACCGGACCGGTTTGATATCCTGTATCGCCGATGAGCGGTACAAATCATAACCTGGTTGTCGTGAGTATTACCTGAAGTATACAGTTGTACTTGCCCAACGGTGGCAACCCCGCGCCACCCACAACAACCAAACCAAAATAAGCCCAACACAACACACACAAAGTCTATTGGCGAAAGCAGGACAGCCCCTCTCGGCCACCATCACCGTGGCCCAACCTCGACCTCACCTTCAAGCATATTCCGTAAGATAAATACACATTTCAGTGATAATCGTGCAGGACGGCTAACTGTGGTTGAAAGTCGGAGGCGAATCGACCTGCCCCATCGCCGCATAATCACTCATCCTATCTCGCTGGGAGCCAAGTTCCCAATCACTCCACCTACCGATTTAACGACATAAAAACGACTTGCTCACTCATCATTCCATGTTGCCGCCATCTCCGGACCCGTACGGCGCTGCGTTCTCCCACTGGAGACGTTCAGAAACAGCTTGCCCAGACGATCCAAAACTATGCGGATGCATGTGCCCGCTGCAGTCCGCTTTCGCAGTGTACCCAACAGAATATTCGTCCCGTCAGCTGCGCGCCGAAGCGTGTGCGGGACTCGATTCGCAGCTCCCATTCCTCGCATCATATAAGCAGACTCTCAAGGAGGCTCGGTTCTCGCTCAATTCCACACGCAACATTTCCCCCAGTCTCATGCCGATCAACTCGCTTCCTCTCGAGATACTCAGGACCATTTTTACCATGGCTGTTTGGCAAGAGGCGGACTCTGTTTGTGCTATCACAAGCGTTTGCAAGCTATGGCGCCGGACAACGCTCGAGTGCCTCGGTTGTTGGTCCCGGATCGAGCTACCTGTTGGTCCCGGTAACGACTACCTTGGTTTCCGTCGCGCCTCACTTTGGGCCGAGCGGGCACGGAACGAACTCTTACATGTTTCGGTGTGGGAACGGCCTAATTCAGCGGAAGATCTTTGGTACTCGGACGAAAAAACCTCTGAGGTGGTTGAGTTTCTGAGCTCGCTAATGCCGCGCGTGCGTGCGATAGAATTCTTGGATGGTTTTGTTGACTTTCCTAGTCTTGTGCCTTTGACTATTGCTTGCTGGGTTGAACATGGGACTACTGGCACGGCCGGGGTATTCAGGTTGCACGTGCGCAGCCACCGACTGCCAGTACGGATAAAAGCCGAAGACATCAGCCGGAGATGCAAATCCACTTCCGACGAGATTAAATCCTTTTTCAGTTCCCTGCACACGTTATCGCTGAGCAATGCCCAAATCGATCCGAAACTCGGCTTTCACTCGGGACTTGTCGATTTACGCCTTAGAGTGGTGAGCGGCCCCTTGCCGGATCTCGTGGCAATACTGGCGGCTTGTCCTGGGTTGCGCTACCTCGACATTCCCGGGCCTGGTAGTAGGGTAGACAGACGCGTCAGGAAAAACCTCCGGCACAAATTTGCCCGGATGAAGCAAACGCGGCCGGTTACCATCTGTAACACCGGGGGTTGTGTTATCATCGCTGGTTGCACCGACATGCAGTGCAACACGCCTTGATTTACCCCCGGGGGTGGCCAATTACCCCCGTTTACCCGTTTACCCGTTTACTACTGTTAAGGGGCGACTTAACTCGCGGGACTTGTGTCCTCGACGGCGGACGGAGCGGGCGCTTAGCGCCAACCAATTCGCCATGTCTCCTTTTTTTCTTCTCGTGTTGTCCACAACATCCCCTCCCGACATACCGCTGTCGCTGCCCACTGGTCGCCCACCGATCGCCTACCGACGCAGCTGCTGTCTGCAGCCCGCTAAGTAAGTCAACCACTCGAGCTGGGGCTGCGCTGACCATGTTTGTGGCCTGGCTGTCGTCCTCTGTGCGACGTGCATGTTTGCGCTCCCCATGAGTGCAGAACAGCCGTTCATGAGGTTGGCCCACCCCACGGCCTCCCCAATACTGCCACCAGGTGCGCCGACTCCAATCCAGGCTGAGCCCGCCACCTATTGTCCTATCAGCGCCCGCCATGACCACCTTCAACTGGTGGGCCTCTGAGGATTCGGTACGTCCGCCTCCCATGCTCGCTCGCCATGCTCTCACCCTGTTACAACGACCCCACCACATCGCTCAGTACGGGGCGCACCCCAAACATCATCGGCTAATTGCTTACTGATGTCCCGACTGGACTCTTCCAGGTGCGTTTTTTTTTTCTTTCTCGTTCCCTGGCTACATGTGGTACCTCCCCCTAGGAAAACTACCCCGTGCAAGCCCTCCTTCGCCCCCACCCGTTTGCTGTGGGGCTATGGATCCGCTGTGGGCGCCAAGCAGCCGCCAGCCGATG
>WSTK01000216.1:0-47023 GCA_019616945.1 Ceratobasidium sp. 414
AAAAAAGTATGTACCCTTCGTAATTTGATAATTTGGCTATTTTAGGTCAAATTATCTCCGGATTTTTTTGCTGATGTCACCCCTTTTGACGCTTACCATATATGCGCCATTTCTTCCTCGTCTTTTTTAATGCTGCGGCCAAAATTGGCACAGGGCTCCTTAGGACTGTATATTATGAGAAACGCCAAAAATCTCCAAGAGAGGCGATACATTATACGGTGTAATAGGGCAATCCTATAAATATGGTTGACTATCGGAGGTTGTACGGTATTTCTCAGCACCCAATGTGGATGTAGGGAACCCATCGTGTAAATGCCTTCTCACCAACTTTTTCACGTAGCAACTTCACCGCTCCGTGCAACGCTTGTGCCGATTTACGGCTGTCAGGTATTCCTCCTTCAAGCAACTGCGCATATATCCGGTCGGCTACCAACGGGGCATCTTCATCTTTAATGGACCACATCGTAGCAATTACGGCCGAGTACCCAACCATGCTCATTCCTGCAGCCAAGTGGAGTGCTTCATCTGGTAAACTCTCGTCCCCTGTTGCCGTCTCACAAGCTGATAGGAACGCAAGCTCTGCATACTGAAGGGACCTTCGCGTGATTGTGGCTAGGTTTAGAGAACCTCCGTGGAGTTGGAAAGCGCTTGAAGTGGGGTCGGATATGTTCTGGGAGGCATGGCAAGCAAGATGTACCCAACTACGATCTTCCATTGCGCTTAATACTGCGTCGGTGGTTGCGTAGTTGCCTTCCAGCCGTGTGAACGGTATATGACTCGCAAGTTTCTGAAGCGTGTCGATTTCGGTAATCGTTCCGGGTAAAGGTGTGCTACCCGCCCCGGCTGCCTGACCTACAGCCAATATCCCACGAAAGCTGGGTTGCGATTTTGCTGGCTTGATCAATGCCTGTAGTGTAGGAGTATATGATGATATCACATAGTTGAATATCTTAGACTGCGGTTCCTCGTAGCAACCAGCAGCATGGATAGGCAAGAAGGCAAGTGCGCCAGTAGTACACCAGGTAATCCGTGGTAATACGGGGGAGCGCGTTTGCTATTACATTTCCGATTTTTCAGAGACCAATAAATAGGATGAAAAGGGAAAACTCACCAAATATCCTAGATCATCGAGAATTGGGTGAGTTACGTCTTCCCATAGGGTTGCCAAAACACGCTGGTAATGATCTTCACTCGTATCAGGGAGAAACACTGGTCGCCTATCCCCACGACTGCGCACATGAGATCCCTGCAAGGTGCCCAAAAGCTGGGCACGAATCAATGTGGCCTTTTGATGGGAGAACGAAGTTAATGGGATATGTGCAGGAGAATCGGACCCGGGTTTCAGTGCTATCGCATCACACCGGCTCTTATGAACGTTCAAAAGTACTACTGTGCTAAATTGAACGCCCGAAACGAGTTCGGCAAACGGCTTGGGCTGGAGAAAGTCGTGGAATCCTGTAAGACGGCGGACCTTTTCCAGTAGCTCTGACCACTGCACCGCCAAACGACGTCGTTGTTGAGCAACTTGTTCCAGCGAAGGCAAACCCAAACTAGGGCCTATTTCATCTGAGCGTGAGTATCCAGCCTGTTCAAGGTTGCGAGCAACCTGCTTCAGTTGCCTAGCTAGACTGGGATCGATCTCCGAAAGCTCATCAAATGGCGTGCGAAGCTGTAAAACCTGGTTCTATACTATTGAACGTCCTTCTTCAAGCCATTCAACCGCTAGGCGATATTGCTGCAACGATATGGCGATTGCGGCTGCTTCGATTGCCAAGCCCTGGACGCTGGAAGAAATATACTCGTAGCGACGATCTATAGTAACCCCTAGCCAAATTACCTGGGGGATGAGCGCCATAGCATGTTTATATGCGTCGAGGGGCGTGTGCCCGTGTTGAAAAGACAGCCTAGCCCAGTTTCGCGAGGCACTCAGCCTAATAGAGGGGGGTCCCGAAGCTGAGAGCGCAGCCTCTTTAAAGGAGGATATGGCACTGTCTATGTTTGACGGTGTCCCACTGAATGTGAAGCGATGATCATAAGAGCTTCCGAGACTATTGAGTCGACCAGGCCTGTCTGGGTGGCCCTCAGGAGTAAGCAGCACAGCTTGGGCTTTGCACTCGATTGCCTTGTCTATGTCTACAAGCTCCCCTAGTTGCTCAAATCTACGCTGATATGAGTTCCCGAGGTTGTTGAGATGGGCAGGCTTGTTGGGGTGGCCATTAGGTACAAGTCGTACCGCCCGCTCTTTGTATTCGATGGCGACATTTATATCGACTATGTCCCCTCGGCTGTTAAAACGACGCTGAAATGAGATGCCGAGGTTGTTTAACCGCCCGGGCGCGTCTGGATGCTGGTCAGGAGTTAAATTCAGAGCTTGCGTGTTGTAGTCCACTGCCATGTCAATATCTTTGAGCTCTCCTAGTCGCCCAAATCGAACTTGGTATGAGCTGGCAAGGCTGCTAAGCTGCGCAGGCCTGTCTGGACGACCCACAGGAGTCAAGTTGAGCGCCATTTCTTTGCATTCCACAGCCTTATCGATGTCCACAAGCTCGCCTAGGAGTTCAAACCGACGTTGATAAGAGTTCCCTAGGTTGTGCAGACACCGAGGCCTATTAATATGGTCGTTTGGCGCGAGAGAGACCGCTTGGTTGTGGCGCTCGATCGCATGATCGAGATCGATAACCTCGCCCACATGCTCAAATTGCCGTTGGTACGAGCTCCCGAGGTTACTCAGCCGTCGAAAACGATCCGAGTGATCGGTTGGTGTAAGCAATACAGCCCGCTCTTGGCATTTGATTGATTGCTGTATGTCTTCGAGCGCGCCCAAATGCTCAAATCTATACCGGTAGGAAAGGCCAAGATTATTCAATCGCCCAGCCAGGCTTGGGTGGTTCTCAGGAGTGAGCACGACAGCTTGTCCCAGACATTCCAGTGCCCTATTGATGTTTATGTTCTGACCATCCCGTCCAAATTGAGCCTGATAAGAGAGACCAAGGTGGTCCAGTCTCCCGGGTTTGTCTGGATGGTCATCAGGTGTGAGGAAAACTGCTCGAGCATGGTATTCGATTGCCTTCTTGATGTCTTCAGGTTCTTGCAACAGCTCGAATCGATGCTGGTACGAGTTTCCGAGGTCATCTAGCGTCTCGGGCTTGTCCGGGTCACTGTCTGGAGTCAACTGCGCCGCCTCGCTCTGATAACGTATCATTCCCTCGAGATCTTCAAGTTTGCTGCCAAAACGGTCGAACCGCTCCGAAAATACGCTGGCAAGACCTAGTAGTAATGCAACCTTTTCTTCGTGGTCGCCCGGGACTGCTAAGATGTCAGACTCGAGCATTGGGAGGGGTTGATTACCCTGATGTTCTTCTGCGTGTGATTCTAAGAACACTTCAAGACATTGAGCTAGTCTCTCCCAAAGCTTGAGAGTGTTGGGTTCTTGCTCGGTAATGTTTCTGCAAGCAGTTGTGACCACTTTAATAATTGGACCAACCCAAAGTTTCTATTAGCTTACCTATCGGCATACAGGCCGGTCTAAAATATAAAATATATATTCCGTCAGAGCCTATGACATAAGCTCAAGAAAAAAATGACCCACTCCGGACTCGGCAGCGTGATCGGCAACGGGGTGTGTGGGGGCGATTTGGGTAGCCACGCCTGTCATCTCCTGTACCTCGCGTATAGTTAATACCTTTGGGGATGCGCTCCACTGAAATCTTACCGCCAATTGCTACATTCCAAAATTGTTAAAGGCTTATCAGAGGACGGGGATCTGGTGCGCAAATACTGACATGTAAACTGCCGCCACTGGCCTCATGCTGTGTTGGTGTTGCCATTACCTTCACAGCAAAATGTAGTCAGGTTGTACAGACTTTGTCGTCTAGTTGTAGGGGTTCTGGCCGGAGAATAGGTTGGGGCGATTTCGCACTCTAACAGCAGTAGAAGTACCTCGACGCAGGAGGGCGGTGCTCGTAACGCCGAGCGAATCCCAGACGGGGCGTGTCGTAAGGCGGTGGGAGCGGTGACCAAGTTAGAAACATGCGGATCACGCGATTTGCTACATGTACTCTCTCCGCATGACCAGAGCCACCCGAAAACCTATTGGATTTATTAAGAGATTGATCCAGTTAAGCAGATGGATGGGCGACATCACAGGCATTTTGGCTGGCGTGCGCAAGCGTGCACTACACGCGTCAGGAAAATATCCCCCTAGCGAGACGTGGATACAGCTGGTTCCGTGTGGCGTTAGCTGGCTGGAGTGCACGTGTCGCCGGGGGGATATTTTCCTGACGCGTGCATCAGACCAGAGCCGACAGTACCCGTAATTATGCATACAACTTTATCGAGTGTCTAAAAGTTAAGGTCAATCCATTTCTGGTAACTCATCATCGGGCTAGCCCACAATAATATTACCTGCTGCGCTAAAATACAACATTCCAATAGCGTCACTTACGTACCAAACCGCCCATCCACCTATTCCACTCTACAGTAATCTCGTCAAATCATCCGTCGCAGTCATCACCAATCGACCCATCCCCAGCTACATCACTCCACCCGCCCATTTTCCGCATCCGCCTCGACCCACTGCAATGCAGCCTGATCCGCCTCCCCCGCCTGCATAGTCCCCATACCTGGCCCACCCGCGACCTGTCGTTTGGGAGGTCCTTGTCTGTCGTTCGTGGTGGAGCACCAAGACCGAGCAGCCGCGGAGTTAACTTGCTTCAGCCTCTCTTCCGCTGCCCTTGGGCATGACGACCGGATCCCATTCCTGGACCTTTTAGCCAATATGTGGTCCTCATCGTCTTCCTCAACTTCGTCTGGGGCACACATGTCGGCTGTACTGGGCAGGAGGTACCCTCGTTCACGTTTGCTTCAACGACGAGGTCGTTGGGGTCGAGAAGAAGTGAACGCGCCGAAGTTAGAGTCGGTCGTTGCGCCCCCTGTAAAAGCCTACACCAATAACCATTCATACGAAAAAAACGGTGACTCACCCAGACTGCATCCGCCTAACCAAATTCATCCGCCCATTCCTCTCATGCCGCACCAACGCGCTCAAACGACGCCTCGCGCCGGGTTGTCCGCGCTTAAACATTCTCGCCTCGGCCACGCCTTTAACATGCGTCCTTCTATGATTCTCGTAATCGTTTTTCCTGTCAAACGCGGCAATGCAGTTGAGTTGGCCCAGGCGAATTGGCGGTAGGAGGATGTGAGCGCTGGTCGAGGGGTTGAGAGGGGGAGGGGGCGCATAGTGCGAGGTGCATGCTCCCCCGTTTCAGTGGTGCTAGGGTCTGTAGAAGAAGCGGTGGTGGTTGGGGTGTACACGACTCCGAACCCGCGGGGTTTTGGTAGTGCGGGCTAGACACCGCAGCTGGGTTAATCGGTGGTGGGTCGACACGGCGCGGGTTTCGGGCGGGTCTGGTGGTCGAGGCCATACCGGACCAAGAGTCGGGTGGGGGGGAGGGCGTATACGAACATTGGCACGAACATCGAGTCTAGGAACGGGCTCCATCTGGGCAACTGCCGGCGGTCGACGACAAGAATAGGACATCGAACGCACAGAAGGGAGGGCAGGAATATATTAGCGCATGTTCAATCATCAATAAGCATTGCAACAAGTAAACTCCAAAGTGCAAGAGGGTCGTGTTAACCACCAGCCGCACATCAGAGCTTTAAATTTTGTCCCCAATAAGAGTCATATCTCAACAAGGAGGCATTCAAAGGTGTCTCTAGGGACTGGGCCGCCATACACAGAATCAGTGGTCACTTGTGAACCTCGCAGCCAGCCTGTGCCCCATGTTGAGTCATCCTGGCGCTTACTCGGCAACCAACACCTGACTCGCAGAAACGATTTCCTTCCCACAATCCCGAGTGCCTCTCCTCGAAAATCGCCCGGGTGTTAGTTACATTGCCTCATATAATAATGCTGGTGACAACGGAAACATCCAAGTTAACCTACTAAGCATCAAATATGTCTGTGTGTCGATTACTGCTCTGATACTGGGACAAATAGGCTTGTCGCAATGTCGGCTTGCCGAAGCATTGAAAAAAAAAACACTGGTCGGCCAAAATCAGTTATCTTGTGTACCCTTTTGCACTTAGGCCTACAGGTTTCCTTACCTGCACCAAGAACCATCCGGCTGCTTGCAGTCGGCGCTGGTATTCTGAGCAGACGTAACAATAAAACGGACCATAGAACCCGATGCCTCGTGGTTTGAGACTCGTTCTCACGGTGCTCGGATCTACTACCCACCCTGGAGGTGCGCCACGTGCGTTCAAGTTCTCAACACCGAAGACATGCTATTCAGATTATTCTGGGCGAAGAAATCAGGTTTTTGTGTAACGTCGGTCGGTGCGTAGTAATTTATTCGAGAGGATCGCAGGAGCTTGGGTGGAGCTTGGGTGTCCTGTCCCCCAACTTGGTGGGCCGGTTCACGGGAAAGTATTTAGAACCTGATTTTTAAAGCGCGTGGGCTGATGTACTAACCACCAGGTCGCTGATGCCTCCCATGGCACACAGCAAACATTCGGTAGCAGAGTCGTTTCCATCCGACCGCTCGCTTGGTTCTATCGCTATTCTATTTCAGTCTTGTCAAAAATCCCGGGCAAATGTTTTCCCGCTTCTGCCGGTCTGGCGTCCTTCTGAAATACAGAGCTTGCCCAGCAAGCGGGTGGGGTGACTGTTCCTGACCATGGAGACGAAGGTACCATTCGCAGAATCCACCCTTTTCTCCGCATACCACCATAAGTACACACGTCCCCTTCAGCCCTAAGGCCGTGTTTTTGAGTCGTACCTCAAGAATTCTCTCTAGTCTAGTCTCACACGTGCACTCGCCAGGACCTCCAACCCAAGGCTATCATGGCGAGGCGCGAGCATTTTGTGCCGATTAATATTGAGATTTATCGATTTCATGTGAGTACAAATTAGTTTCCCGCACGAGTAGGCTGGGCTGTTGCGATCTGATCACGGATAGCCGAAGTAGCCCTGTTAGCGTTTTAGATTTCTCACGTGGAGATCGACTACAATATTGTATGCCTCGAAAAACAAGTAGTAGGCTTTATTGCTTGAACCTCGGAATACCCGTGAGTGAGCCTCTTCTGATGAGTGGGTCTGCATAGGGTTTCTCACCGTTATGTAGGGGGCCGTCTTCAACGTTGCGCCGTTGCACAAAAGGTCGGAGCGGCGACAATCGGCCAGCATGCGTGGAAGGTAAACAGCGTGCTATGAAATGCAGGACTCATATTAACAGAGTATTAATCGGCAGGTCGCACAAGCTAAGCCGTTGCTTCTGGTGTCCCAAGAAATACACATAAGATAAGACACCCAATGCAACATACCGGCGCTCCGTCTCGTCGAGCAGCGTCAAGATTTTGATGTTTATTTTTGTTCCCCCAAGGCCAACCCCTTCGAGCCCTCTTCATTTTTCATCCATCGTATCCTCCATCGCAGATATCGGCCCCACAAGTACACGATCGCGTTCGAAGGTGCTCGTCCCCCTCGTGCATCACGTGACTCGGGGGGGGGGGGGGGCAGAATGCAACGCCGCTGTTCGAGAAGCGGTTGAGGATGCAAGTTAGTCAACCCGCTACGATAAAGATTGGTTCAACGACGATTTATTTCGCGTCCCGAAACTCTGTAACTCATCGTACGAGGGGGGCCACTCCCTAATCATTTTCCAGCGACGCATACACCCACACTCTCGCCACTCCATTCGACCAATCGAATATGTGCATTCTAAAATGTATTATGAACTTGATTTAGATCCCTCCAGGGGAGCTGCTCCGTCATATGCGTGCGTGCTTTCACCACATGCACTGGCTAGTGGGAATGGCGAGTATGATGCGCTGGGAAGCTCGAGATAATGTGTCACGACTCAGGTTAGTTCCGATTGGATAGATGTGACTCGGCGAGGGTATTGGCGTGATTTGGGACGAGGCTGACGCGAGGATTCCGGCGCATCAAGGCGGAGGCGGTTACCAGCTTATGAGCTTTTATAGAAAAGCAAGCGCGAGCGGCTGTGACGTAACGCGCTCCGCTTTTATGATTGACGGCTGTCGAGCTGCTGCCATTCCCGCCAAATACGATCCAACACCATCGAGGCCGTGGTTATTAGAGCCGCATCTCTCGCACCGCGAGGTTCGCATCTCATCTACGCAGTTGGCTTGTCGATCTCAGCGTACCCGAACCCAATATCTCCGTGTCCTTGCTACTCATTCTGTCCATCGCCGACGCGCATACATACATCATTCTTGTGGCCGACGGAGCGCGCAGCCCCGCAACGTTGGATTCCTGCCAGGTCCGGTCTTCCCCATCGACTAAATATGACAGCGTTTACGTTGCTGAATCATACAGACACCACCGTGGACTCGTTGCAAGACCTCGGAGATGCACCCTTGTGTGAGTTGGACTTGTTGTTGTGCACGAGTGGTGCTGACCTTATAGCGTCGCCACTTGTGCACAATGACGGTCCAAACTCAATACTAGGGTGTTGCCTCAATTATGAGAACCTACCCACTGGTGGTTTAAGTGCGTGTTATAATGTTTTCACTATGGTGCATTTCAATGACCCAATTTGGCAAGATCACCCCAGCCAATCGATCCCCCTGAATAGACCCCCTTATGGGTCTTTTACGCCGGTGAGCCCAGTCTTCGACTTAAATGCTCTTTTGTAATCCTCATTTCTCTGTGAATTTAGGATATTTTAGAAGTACAAAATAGTACACAAGGTTTGACACTCTAATTATTTCTCCGTGGTTGAAGACATGTATTAATTAGATACTAGATCGAAATTTTAGTGTTTTGAATAACACACACCACCCAGCCGCCGGCGAAGCTGCCTGGCCACCCCAAGACCCCAACATATCGGCGCCGATTACGGCCGCCGCCAACCCAGTGAGCCCAGATTCAGGGTTTCTTGTCGATATTTTCCCGTTTTATATTGACCTATTGGCCCAGTTCTACCTGATTCAAGATAACCAAGATACGACTCAACACCATCGATTTTTCGATATTAACGACCCAGTATGGGCAAGCCTTAACATATCGGCAGACCCCGTCCCCACCCTCGGGCACGATAACTTGCCCATGGAAACCTTACTAATCGCGCCCGGCGATGCCAGCCTCATCCCCGATTTTAATTTCGGTGAGATGCTCGAGATGTTCAACCCCGCCGGTAAGCTTGAAACTTGCATATTGAACTCAATCCGATTGATCTCTTTTCATTCGTAGTTGTGGAACCACGGGATTTCGCCCCCTTCGGCTTATCGCCTAACACAAGCGAATCCTGCACGTCCGAGTGGACCTCAGAGTCCACCTCCCCTCCTTTGTTCTCGACACCCGGTTCCCGACTTTTAATCAGCGACTTTACCGCTCTTGACGTTCCTTCACCGCCTCCGATACCTCCACCGCCCTCGTCCGGTGCAATAAAGACGAAAGCCGACGTCGACGACTATGTTGAGCGGCTCGTGACCCGGCGGCGACGTAGGGATGCGGCACCTAAGCTCAAATGTCCCTTTGAAGGATGCGACCCCGAGAGAACCCATCGACGCCCGGTTGAGCTCAAGGTAAGTTATTGCGTCGCTTTCTGGGGCTAGCGCTAATCCCACGCAGGAGCACATGTACAGTCACATCGACGTGATTCGTAAGTCAATACGACACTCTGACCGGATGAGACTGATCCTAAGTATGATTACTAGCATACAAGTGTCCACGAGCCAACTGCATCTCTACTTTCACCATCAAATCGAATCTCACCCGACATCGTAAAACATGTCGTTCGCCAGCCGAGTAGTTTCCTTCCGGTTCCCCCGCGTTGTGGTCCCTGTACGGTCGCCTCCGTCTTGATAGTGTGATTGGAATGTGACCTGCTTCCTATTTTCTAAATCGCAAACCGGCTTCGATACTTTAGGGGGGTTCTTCCGTGCATCCAGATAGATCTATTTTAGTGTGTCCGGCCCTTTCGGTTGGACGGCATAAGTTTATGTTCCTGGCGAGGTTTGGGCAGAGCCCGAGGGTGTTGCCCACTGAAGCGCCGAGAACATCATCCATACAACAGCAAGTTCTTCACTCGCTCGTCTTCGTGCTCCGCCAAATGCCCAGGGAGCAAGCTCTAGAACGTCGACCGAATGGGGCGAAATGAGCGTCAGCTGACGTATACATTACGAACAGCCTCCAGGATCCATAAGTAGGCACCCCCTTACGGCCCCCGGCATCAGGGGCCGGGGCCAAATATCCTCGTTATAACCACAGGTCTACCGATTCGGGGTCGGGGATTGAACAAGCCTGGGCTGCATAGCATACATGCGGGGAATTCGCCGTCTTCGAGGCACATCGTGAATTAGTCGTCGACACGGCTACTCAGGAATCCGTAATAGCCAGGACCTTTACCCTTCCTACCTTGAGTCCGATCGCGTATGCTGCCACCACCAGCAACAGGAAAACGTCCGGTCGGCGGGCCCGCAAGCCTGCGATCGATCACAGCTTAACATCAATTGTACCCCAGACGTTAGGACACACGGGTGGCACCCATCAGCACTACAAACAACCTAATAGCCTCTAGTACTTCCGAAGTAATTATAGTCCCACATTTACTGTAAGCCAAGTGATGGTTGCCTGCCGCCGGCGCCCAGTACCGGTCGTATCGGGGATCACCGCCAAGGATGATCTAATGTGGCAAATCGTGTTTCTACCTAACGTTCCTTGATCGCCAGCTTGTTCTAAGTATCCCCCCACGCTCCACAAATCTAGCAATTGCGTATCACTAAGTCACTCTGGACAGCTCCATTCGTCTTTCACAAGATTGTAGATCATATGGCGAAATTCCCTTTCTTCAGCCTCCGTAGGACAGGAGCGTGAGTAACTTGGATACTAGCGGGGTAGTGCCAGCCCACTACCTCGCTAGTCTTCATTCGTCTAGGCGCAAATCAAAACAACGGCCTCTCATCACCGAGGCCGGGAAGATCTGCCGCTCGTTATAGGAGCAGAATCAGCTGTGTTGGGTTTTTTTATATCTAAAAGACGGGGTGCCACGATCGTTGTAGGTCTAGCCCTGCCCGTATGGAGCGGCACAAGTGACCAGGTACGATCCAAATGGGGTATTACTACGCAACCTTATCTGTGGGCGTTTTGCTGTATAAAGCTCTCAACGCGTCGCGCTCCAGGCTCATTGGTTCCCTCTGCTGATTCCGACGGTAACATACGGCTCCTTGGCCTTCAGTCTGCGGGGGTTACTGATAGCAAAGGTTCAGCAAGGATGTCGGAGGGCAATTTTACCATCAAAGATATCTCGCCATTAATCAGTTACCTCGGCCAATGGAACGAGATCCTCACCTCAAACCTTGATTCTTCATTAAGTTCATACCGAAACTCGTCTTACCACTCAACTCAAGATGGAACTGCAGAGGTCTGCTGTTTATTTAGTAATCTGTTACCACGAGGGACACTGATTGAAATGAACAGGCTACATGGACTTTCAGAGGTACTTCGCTATACATTTTTGGAGCGAGGAGAGCTGGGCATGGGCATTATTCCGTCAAACTCGACGATGCGGCTCCAGAGGAATTTGATGGGCTTCCGCAGTCCGGGAGCGACGAATTTCAGTACGTAAGTTGGACCGGCTTATAGACGCTGTTTTTGGCGGCTGATTCCTGGGAAGCCGTTGTTCGTGAAAACAGGCTTGTCGAATACCGTGCATACCGTCACTCTGTCAAACGTTCCTTACCAAAATCGCACGATACTAGACATTGATTACGTTACTTGGACTATTGAGAAGAATAGGTAAGGTTTGTTTACCAAGGTTGGCGTATTGGGCTTATTTGAGGGAATATAGCACTTACCATGAACGATTCATTGACGATACTGAGTTCGAGTACGCCGACCCCTACCCGATCTGGTTCAACCGGACACATTCGAATGGGTTCTATGAGTTGACGTACCAGTGAGTTCAAGATTCGATAAACGTTCTCGCTAGTCGCATTGAACGGTATATTAGCTCTACATTCAAGGGCACATCTGCATCGTTCAAATTCAACGGGAGCGACGTGTACATCTACGGAGGCACCGGGCAGGATGCAGGTACCAATCGAAACTACCAAGGGATTACGCGGGTGTATATCGATGGCCACGATTATGTGGCGCGGTTTAACAAGACGACGAATTCGAGCGTGCAGGTTCAGTGTATTTTTGTGAGTGTTTTATCCCATAGATGTGTTTGAGTAGTTCTGAGCGGGTGTGGGTCGGGTGCAGTACATGGGAGATTTAGGAAATGGGACACACACTGTGGTTGTTTCGAACGATGATAATGCGGGGTTGAATCTGGATTATGCAGTGGTGGTAGGGTATGGGGATGAGATGGCGATGTCGCAGAGCTCTGGGTGAGTCCGGCTGTGTTTACGCCGGCGAGGTATTCTTACGGATGTCACAGAAACACTGTAGGTGCTGCGACAGTTGCGGGGGGCATTGTTGGCGGTGTCGTGCTGCTGACATTCGTCATCATTCTCGCCATATGGTATTTCTGTCGGAGATACCGAACCAAGAGAAACACTTTCACGCCTGACCTGATGTTCTCTCCCCCTGGTAGGTTCGTCCTAGTACAATCTACACTGAACTAGGGGCCTAATAGTTACGATTCTTCAGGCTCGATTCACGCGATTGACCCATATCAATCATCAACCGCAATACACAGAATGGTTCAAACTGCCCCGACACCTCTCCGAAAGGGCATGCTACTGCGTCCCATACAGCCTACACTAGGGCCTGAGCCTGGGACTTCGACACTGGTGAATGACTATTGTGAAGTGCGGACCAGGTAAGGGTTCGATTTGAATTCCAACGGTTGGGATGTGGATATTTCGGGAATAGTTGTAGTTCTGACACTGAGAGCAGCAGTCGTCGAAGTGAACTACCCCCGTCGTACGAGGAACGAGTGAGTTGGATCTACCTTGGTTTATTTTTGGTACAAGGTCTAACATTGAGTCTAGTTGAGAGACAAATTGTCCGCTGGTCGGGCTAACTAGAATATTTTGGGTTGGTTTTTTTGTTGCGCTCGACAAAATTGTATAATACTATGTAATTGTAATAGGAAAAGGGCACCTTCGTTGGCGCCGCGCATATATCTAGCGCGCCGACGACCGTAGCCTGTCGGCAGTCGCCGAGGACTATTTCCAGTGCGAAGCAGTGACTTCGGGTGTACCGCGCTGAAATTCCCTGGGTGAGCATCAGGCACAGCGTGTTATTGGAATATTTCGGTCCTAGCTGCCGGTTTATGTCGTACCAGGAGTACGATGATCTGCATGGGTGTTCCTATCATAGAAAGGGTTGGTTGAAATTCAGTACGAGCTGTGGTGGCTTCGTTCAAGCAAGAGCCCCACTACCATCTGGTCACGAGTGTATACACTGCATTCAATCCAACTTGGCATGATCTGAAGGGGTTGAGCAACCGGAACTAAGCGACTCGTACCGATGCGGCCAATTCTTCAATCGGAGATGGTCTGGCGAAAACTTTTTCGAGGTGCAGTCCGTATCGAATTCCTCGCAGTCGATTTGCGAGCCGAATCGATGGGCTCGGCGCTTAGTCGGACGTAAGCAGCAAGCACCGTGGCAGTGCTCGCTCACTCCTCAGACGTCGACCATGCGAAGCCGGTCATCATCGCCCAACACTCCGTCGTCGGACTCGTCGCCCTCGAGTTCGGATCTCCCACTCGCAGCCCCTATCGCACCTGAAATCACTACCAAAGAGTTCGAGGAGAACCAGTTGTTTAACGCGTTTATCAACGACTCGGCGTTCGAGTGAGTCGGACCGGATTCTGGATATCTTTTCTGCTTGTGCTGAAGGGGCGGATCGTAGTGCTGCAACTCCGGTGATCTCAGCGCCATCTGCGCCGTACGAACGTCTGCACAGTGTCCTCTCGAGTGCGTACCACGTGCCCCCTGCGACCGTCCACGTTGTTCGTCCCTCGGCTTCGGCGCTCGCCCGTCCCCCCGCCCCTCCTCCTGACGAGGATCTCGATGAACCGGAAGCACAACCAGACGCAAGGCATGAGGGACAGGTTGTGAGCCCCTCTAAAGAGAACTGCGTCAAGTGAGTATCTGTCCTTGAGGGCCGCGCTTGATTTTTTCCGCTCATATCTCTACAGTCTTCCTATCCGCGTACGAAATCTGCCGCTGCAGGGCGCCAAGTCGCGTGTGGAGACACAGCTCAAAGTCACGATTGATCTCGTCTGGGATCCGACGCCGCGCTCGCACTTTCATCATCGTTTGTCTTTCTCCCCCATTCTCTCACCTGCCCTCGGCTTATTTCGTTTATTTTAGCACACTCTCTGCCGGGTTATGTTCATACTACAAGCGATGCTAGCGCTCCAACGGTCGGGTCTTGGGAATACCTCGCTCTTCCTACAGGTTCGGCTACGAAGCGTCGGGGCCGCAAGGACGCAAAGATAGGTTAGTTTCTATTATACGATTGCCACTATCCTTGCCGTGTGTTCCGTCATGCTCCTGATTTCTGCCCCTGGCTTGGGCCTTCTGCAATATCCTTTCTGTGCGCTATCCGGGATGCTTGATCTGGACTTGAACGCGAAGCGGAGTTGCATCGTGCTACACGAGCTTCGTCTGGTTGGATCATAGTGCTATAGTGATGTGCACGTTCGGCGTGATTATTGGGGATGGACTCTGGCCGCGGCTTTGTGATAAGAGTTGGTTGGGGCTGATTCGGGTGAGGGGTCGCGCCGAACCCGAGGCCGAATCGCTCATTCACCAGACATTGCGCGGATGCCGAGGACTATCAATGCTGTGCTGTGGTCTCACCGTACGAACGCATCTGCGTGAGATTTAGTACCTTTTTCTGAATTAACCCTTGGATATTTTATTGGATTAGTATTAACCCTTCCCGTTTCCAGTTCCGACGCCCGAACAGACTCTCACACTGCATACGATTGTCAACGTTGCGTCGGCCCCACATACCGCTGCGCGGGCGTGTAAGAAGTGTTTGGCGAGGGAGGCGAAGCGCGCGGAGAGGAAACGGCGAGGTATGTTCCTTCTACATTCCCCTTCTTCGACATTTTCCTATTCGGCCACCGAAGCCTCCACCCAGTCAAAACGATCGCCTCCCCTCGAAATCACCGTTGCTCTTCCTGGATTTAATATATTTTACTAGGCCCGAACGATACCGAGCCTGCTCCGTCGATGGAATTCGGTACGGGCGTCGAAGACGACAAAATCGTGCTCTATAATTGTGCGGATGTGTTGGATTTCAAGGCCGGCACGGTGGATTTGCCAGTGAGGTTGACGTGTTACTGTCGGCATCATTCGGAAAAGCTTGGGTTCCGGTGAGTTCGATTCAATTTCCCCCCCCCTTGTTTTGGAGCAATTTTATGTTCATCTTTGGGCCTCGTTTTTACGTTCATCATTTTGCATTCGTTTTTGATAATTTATTTGATAATTATTTTTATTGATCTCTCCCTATGACGTACGTCTAACCGCTTCTCTTTACAGCATAACCTTCATCCTTCGAGATCACGCCGGCCGAACTGTTGGCACGGGTGTCACTCCCCCCATCCTCATCACCGACGACCATAAATCCACCGCGCGAAAAGTCCAGGTTCAAGCTCAGGCTCAGGTCCAACAACAAATGCAAGCCCCAGTTGCCTCTGTGCGCAAGGGGGCCAAGGACAAGGGCGCGAAGCAGCATCGCATGCAAAAACCATATGCGAGGAGCGCGGGGACGAGTCGGGCGAGTAGTCTTGGGCTGGGTGGGGTTGGGATGGTCAAGGAGGAGGTTGGCGCTGGCGCTGGGTTTGGTGGCTTTGGGAACGGGAATGGAGGGTCGAGTTATGGGACGCCGTCGACACAGGGGTATACGTCCCCGCCTCCCCAAAGCCCGTCGCACTATGGAGGTACGAACCCAGGGATGTTTGCCATGCTCGGCAGTGATGGGTTCCAAATTGGCGACGGGATCGCACCTGCTGGCCCCGCTGCGCTCTTGTCCCCGACTCGATCCGCGTTCCTCTCGCCCCCGCGCTCGCCAGTCCATTCGCGCACACATACCCGACCGCAGACGCCTCGTTCGCGTATGCATTCCCCCGTACAAACCCGGTCACATTCTCCGGCACGAGGCGCGGCGTTGGCTTCGCCTGTGGATTCGAGATCACATTCACGCAATGGACGGGTGCCGGTGTTAGAGGGTGTGCTTGGAGAACTGGAGTTGGGCTCGTTGGGACAGGAAATGCTGATGGGTGTGCTTGCCGAAGGGATGATGGGCGGTGTGGGCGGAGAGGGGCTATTGGGCAACAACTCGTTATTAGGCGCAGGCGACGGGGCGCTGTTGGGCATGGGCGATGGGTTCGTGAGCGGCCAGTTCACGCCTGTGGACAGCCATATGCTCGACGGCTCGTTCGACCATATGAATGGGAACCCCGTGCATAGCAGCTGGGAAGGCGTATTCCCAGAGTTTGCGGCGCCCAAGACCCAACCTGCGATGTACGTCGAGCATCCGTCGGCGGGCCCCTCGAGCTGGGAACCTTCAACGGCAGCCTGGCCGCCCGAGGCGATGGACCTTACCATGCCGGACCCGACACCGATCCCCCGCGTGAGCCGGGTGGTGCCGAACTCGGGTCCAATCCAGGGCGGGATCGAGGTGACGCTCCTCGGCGAAAACTTTACGCGCGAGTGCCAGTGCAAGTTTGGAGAGTATCTCGCGACGGAGACTACTCTCTGGGGCGAGAACACGCTGGTGTGCTTGTTACCGCCTGCTGCGCAACCTGGCCCGGTCCCGGTTTACATCCAGGGGTATGAGCATGTGCCGGTTGCTGGGGAGGGGGTCCTGTTCACGTATAAGAATGATTCGGTTGATCGCAGCTTGTGAGTGTTTCTTTCGAGTTTTTTGGTCCAGGCCGGGTACTGACGGCACTGAGTTTAGAATGGAGCTGGCGTTGCGCGTGGTTGGGCAGCGGATGACGGGCCGCCAAGAAGAGGCGTGCAATATTGCGCGCCGGATTGTCGCAGTCGAGGAGATGCAGCCCAACTCGAATATGGTTACTACCCGACTCGCACAATCAGTCATCGAGTCTGTGGATGCCGTGCCGGGCCCATCCCGCCAAGAAGAGCTTGTTCAATTCCTCACGTTACTTGACGCTCCGCACATTGGCTCGCGTACCGTTTCGACCAGTACCGCGGTTTCTCTCCAAAACGAGACGGGACACACGCTGTTACATCTGTGCGCTGTGCTCGGATACGACGCGCTCGCAACAGACCTGCTCGAGCGTGGTGCGGATCCGGACGTGCGGGACGCGACGGGTCAGACGGCGTTGCATTTGGCGGCGCTCAGGGGCCAGGTCGCGTGTGCGCGTGTGTTGCTGCAGGGAGGTGCGGATACGGAGATTGTGAATGCGCACGGGGTAGCGCCGGTGGACGTTGCGAGGCAGCGCGGAAATGTGGGCGTTTTGGCGTTATTGGAGGGTGCTGATGAGGAGAGCGGAGAGGAGGAAGAGGAAGAAGGCGAGGAGTTTGACCTTGAAGCCCCGGCACTGGACGATGAGGCCGATATCGAGGCTGACGAAAGCGATCTCGAGGACGAATCCGCGCGCGCCATTACCGAGAGCGAAGAGGAGATTGTACCATCGTGTTCTGATGAGGCGAGCGAAGACGATCTGTACGCCGAGCAGCCGTCTCGTCCGTCGCTGGACTCGATCTCAGATGTCCGACCCCCATTCCTAGGCGAGGCGCCGAAAGTTCCCTCGACCTGGTTCCATCGCACATTCTCCCACCTGCAGCCGCAAAAGGCATGGCCGCTTACCCAGGTTAACCTACCGGGCATGCCGGCCTTGCCTGCGTGGCCTGTGACGATTCCTTGGTCGCAGACCCCAGAGAAGGGCACGTTCGACCTCACTGCCTTCCGTGGATTCTTGGGTGCCAAGCAAGAACAGCAACAGGCGGACGCCGGTGTGCGACCAATTTACCCGCCTGCACCCCAGCCTGAGGGCAATACACAAGGGTTGAACCAGGTGCAGCTGCGCGCCCGGCTGGCGAGGAGGCTGGGGTATTTCCCGACCGAGGTGACAGACCGGGAGGTAAGGGCGTATACCTATCACAGCCAGAAGATGCGCAAGTTGAAGAGTGAGTTGTGGTGGTCTGGATGTTGTTGTTTGGAGCTAACGTGGTTTCCTTTTTGCAGAGGACCGTATGTTGGTGTTGTTCTGGCTTCCCATTCTTTTGAGTGAGTTTTCATTTGGTTCGGGATTGACCATCTTCTGATGCGTGTCTACAGTTGTGATCGCATGGGGCTTGTACCAATCTGTCCCAAGGGCCGTCCACGCGATGATACACACTGTCAAAGGATTCCTCCCCCTACCCAATCAATGATGATCAGAAGCGATGGATAATGTGCCGCAGTCTCCAGTATTTATTCTCTTTGTGCGTTTGACCTTCCTTTTTTCCTAACCGTGTAATTCTGTGGTGTTATATATAAACCCCACACCCCTGGTCTGCTTCTTTGATAAATGTGTATTGTGCTAAATAGAACAGGATTTTTCTTGATTTGTGATGATATGACCGAAGGACTCGGGTGTGGATAACGATGGATAGAGGTCCGGATAATTAATTAAATCGAAGCGGAGGCCCCTGCAGCAGATGCTGATTGATCATGCATCGTGAAATACGAGGTCAAGTCACATGCAACGCCAGTACTTAGGGAGCAAGGTTGGGCTAGGTATCTAACGTCGCCTCCCTTCATCGCATACATCCTTTGCCATGTCGCCGAAGACTTATTCGTTCGGTATTGTTCTGTTCTCTGTGGTTACCTTCTTGGATGTCCAATAAGTGTCACTTCCTCCGAATGTGCGATCTATATTGACATTCTGTGCACAGGGCCGATGGAAATGCTTTCTTTTGCTACACCAGATTCATACATCAAGACACGCCAAGGATGGCCCACTCCAGACTGCGAGTTTCTGATCGACTATGTCGCAGAATCTCGAGAGCCGATTACCCCGAGTGGAGGTGCACAGATCGTTCCATCTAAGACGTTTGCGGAGGTCGAGGGCAAGCAGTACGATATTATTTTTGTTCCTGGGGGTAAGTTGGGCAAAGCCCCGCTGTTTGGCCCAGGGCCAGTATTAATTTGGTTCAACAGGACCTGGTACCCGGCCCCATGTGTTGTCGCCTGCTGTTCGCGAGTTTGTGAAGAAACAAGCACCCGGAGCGACTTACGTCCTGTCAGTGTGTACCGGAAGTTGGGTCCTTGCCGATGCCGGCGTACTGGATGGAAAACGTGCGACGACTAACAAGGCGGCTTTCAAGGACTGCGTGGTATGCATCGTTGCACGAGTGCGAGTTGCTCCCCCTTGTTGACTTGTGTATACGAATATGCAGGAAAGCACGAGCAAGGCGGTCAAGTGGGTTGCCAAGGCCCGCTGGGTTGTGGATGGGAACGTTTGGACAAGCTCCGGAGTCACAGCAGGGGCTGATATGGGCTATGCATTCATGAAGCATGTGACTGGCGATGAATTTGCGACAAAGGTCAAGAATATCGTCGAGCTGCACGCATCCGGTCCAGACGACGACGAGTTTGCCGAGATCTTTGGCCTTGTCTGAAACGTCCAAAAGTTAACGATGCATGTAGTAAAACCTGGGCGTCAAATCCAAATCACTATCAGCGAAATCATGATAACCCTGGATGAACGTTCTATCCGTGTGAACATGAACATGAGCATGGAAGATGGCTGACTCGGGCTCGGCCCATCTGTCGATCTGTCCGGACATGACGGGCGCTCTTGACACGAACCTCGGTGATCAGGCTTCAATATCGATTGAAATAAAAGCCCAAAATGTATGCGTAGGTTTATCTTCGTGATATTTTGTTCTTGAAAAGATATGGGAACCAGAATGGAACTCGCCCAGGCCTGAAGCCCAACAGCAACCGCCTGCGCGAGGCGGTGTGCGATCACTACCATGAGCTTCTTAGGCAGTGCATCAGGGGTGTTGTTGCAAATGACCAAGGCGCAAGTCAGTTCCCGCAGGCGCAAGTTAGTTCCCGAAAGGTCCAGGTTGACATAACTTCGTAAAGTTTGACAGCACGAGCTGGGCAAAGATAATCATATGTATTCGCCTAAAACATAAATTGACCTGACCAGCGAGCTTTCTCCAGACCAGCACGACTAATCTCAACCCTCCACCGACTAACTTCCGTCTGAAACATGGCCCCTAACCAAGTTTTTTCGCTGGCGGTTGTCCTCTTCCCAGCGGTCACTAGTTTGGACTATCAATAAGTCACCTTAGTGGATTGGTATAACACCTAAATCCTTATCTGGAACCATATTTTACAGGTCCTATGGAACTCCTCTCGTTTGCGGAGGAAACATCGTTGGCCTTGACACTACCAGGGATTCCTAAGCCCGATGCTTACTTCAAGATTGATTATGTCGCAGAGACTCATGAGCCTATTGTTCCGTCCGGCGGCCCCCGAGTCCTAGCTTCCAAGACCTTCGAGGAAGTCGCCTCGGAGCAGTTTGACATCATTCTTATACCTGGAGGTAAATCGTTTTTTAAGACCATACCTACCGGCAATTACACAACAGTTCTGAATCATAGGACCTACTGCCCGTCCGGACATGGCATCCAAGGCGACCAATGACTTTATACACAAGCAAGCCTCCCACGCCAAGTATGTTTTGACTGTCTGCACGGGCAGCTGGCTGCTGGCAGGGTCCGGGATCCTTGACGGGAAACGAGCGACGACCAATAAATTCACGTTCAATGAAGTGAAGGTTTGTGCTTCGTAGTACCACCTTTGCAGTCTCCGCATTCTTATATACGAGACTCAGAGGAATACTAGCACTGCGATCGACTGGGTCCCCAAAGCACGCTGGGTAGTCGACGGCAACATTTGGACAAGCTCAGGGGTGACTGCTGGGCAGGACATGGCATTTGAGTTCCTCAAGATGACAGCAGGCGAAGAGTTTGCGACGACCGCCAAGAATATCGTCGAACTTCGGGCGGCTGACGCTGGTGATGATGAATTCGCGGGCGTGTATGGTTTAATATAAACCGGACTGCGGTCAGTTTAGTGGCCTTGAGAATCATTTCATTGTTTAAAAACGTCTGGTATATGAATGTAGCGAGGTTTGTGTGCGTTGATACCGGGAAGTTGGAGCATTTCCAATAATAGCCACCGTGTGCCACCCAATCCGCAAATTCAGCTCAGCGCATATACCTCGTGTATCCAAATCACAAAATAACAACAAGTACGCCCAATAACCATGGTTATCAGTTGACCGCCGTATGCCACAGCCCACTAGAAATTTGTGCATGAAAATTCCTTAAAAAATAGCAATACATAATGTGGGCTTGCTGAGGGGCTAATGCGTGCCCTCCGACCAGTACCCTGACTCTTGAGATGCTGAATGTGATCTTCGGAGACTGCGTCCCGAGAAAAAGCCTAGCGGCAAGCGCACATGACTGACACGAACTTCTGTCATGCCGGTCGGGTCGGGGAGTGATCCGAGTATAGCGGTACGCGAGGAGCAACCCCATAAACCAGATTGATACCATCTCAACTTCTCACCATAACGCCCTGGCCTTGCGGGCCGGTTCTGTCATGACAAGTGTACAAGTATTGGGTATATAAACGCCCAGTCTGCTGAGTTTGGTGTCATAACCAACCCTCCAGATGGCTCATACTGCGCAACGCTTTCCCTATTCGTTCTTGGTGATATCATTGCTGAGTTTGATTTATGCCACTGCCAAAGGTTAGTGGAATTTCGGTGGGTTTTAGTTGTTCAAATGTTCAAGTTTTGCCGATAGCATCACCGAATGGCAACCTACACACGAATAACCTCGCTGCTAGGGACACAACCACTCGCACAACATATAAACTTGGGGTTGTATTGTTTCCAAAGCTGATAACCTTAGACATGCAATAAGTTCCTATTACCTGAGCCTCGTGTTTCATGGCTTAACCTTTCTACTGCACAGGGCCCATGGATATACTGGGCTTTCTGGCCAAAGGTTCCATGGTTCAGACCTCCACCAGTTGGCCGTTTGCGCCTTACGAGTTTGTAATTGACTACCTCGCTGAGACTGCGGACCCAGTCGTTCCGGGTATTGGGCCCGCACTTGTTCCCTCGAAAACGTTTGCTCAAGCCAACGGTACTCAATATGACCTAATCTTGGTCCCCGGAGGTACCGTGTGCCCGGCTTGATCAGCACTTTTGTTTGCTTACCCCCAGTTGCTGCCCTCTTGAATCACGCATCTCACCAGGTATGGGTACCCGCCCAGCCTATATCTCGGCCGCCGTTCTCGATTTCGTGCGAACGCAGACACCTGGGCTTCAACATCTCCTCTCTGTTTGCACTGGTAGCTGGGTGTTGGCCCAAGCTGGGGTACTCGAGGGCAAAAACGCTACAACAAACAAGGCCGCATACAAGCAAGTTGTGGTCCGTAGTTCTCATGCGTTTGCTTGTATCCCAGAGCTCATTTTTCAATCCAGGCGGAAACGAGCAGCAACATACACTGGATCCCGAAAGCGAGATGGGTTGTTGACGGAAATACTTGGACGAGCTCCGGAGTAACGGCTGGGATGGATATGGCTTACGCCTTCCTCACGTATTTGGCTGGAGAGGACTTCGCAATCAAGGCCCGAAACACGATTGAGCTACACGCTTCAGCTCAAGGTGATGATGAATATGCTGGAATTTTTGGGCTCCTTGACTAGTTGTCACACAATCTGAACCAGTGCATGAACTCACACTTCATCCCCTTTGTGTAAAGAATGAAAGTAACCAATTAGTCCTAGCCAGTTCCCCATTCAAGAATGTGCCAGATTTTGCCCTGGCGCTAATTCTGGACGGGACTGGCAGTTCCTGACGTCGCCTCTGCTTGTCGTTTCAGGCGCTAATACTTTGTGACCCCCTTGTTTCAGGTGGGCTGGGAGGTCACGTGAGTCTTCACGGCTAATTGGCAATACAGGATTCTTTTACGCTTTACCTCATCTGCCGAACAATGAAAGTTGTCCTCGCTATCCACTATACCATACATTACGAGAACTGCTGCTTTTAATCACTAACTAAGGTTCAAAACACGGGAATATTTCTATATTTGCACCGAAACTTTCCTTTTCGGTACACACCCCCTCGGTTATTGCACGGGGAAGTGCTTAGCCCGGTGCGCCGGAGATTCTATGCTCCCGCAGAGTGGATACGGATTACGAGTGCCTTGCTGCTAGGCCGAGTCGGGGGAGCAAAAAACGCCTGTGGCCCATCTTCCGTAGCGCTATCGGCCTATAAGTTGCTTGGTTTGTGTTGGGGGTGTTCAGCTCCTTTCTCGCTCGGCCACACTCGTTCTTGCTCGTACATATTGTTTGTAGCGCCCACAATGCTTTCATTGACTAAACACGCCCTCTTTTGCCTCGCTCTCTCGATTGTCTTTCAGATCACTTTTGCACAAGATGCAAGTGCAACCGCATATCCAAATTGTGCAATTGGTGCGTTTTATCTCCATATGGTTATCCCGCCATTAACCTATCCCTTTTGATATCAAGAATGTCTCGGAAAGGCAGATCCTGGATCATGCCAGCTGACGGATAACGCCTGTCTCTGCGCAAATCAGCCCTTCGTCCAAACAACATATTCTTGCTTTCAATCCACCTGCACCAACGCGGGTGATCTCAAACTGGCGTATGATTCTGCTGCCTCTCTCTGCAAGCAAGCCGTAAGAAAGGATCCGCTGTTCCATCTTGGTTACACTGACAATGTATTTTTAGGGAGTAACTTCGACTATTGTAGCCGCTCCTGCGCGGCGTACTGTTATCCCGGGGAGTATTGAGCGTCGTGGGTATCCTATCGCTGTCAAGTGCGTTCATCTTCTCTGTGAATCAATGTATCAACAACCATCCTTAATTGTGTTTTATAGGGCAAATGGCGCAGCCGTTACTGTACCAGCCGGGAAGCTCGCATACTTTATTTCGAGTGGAGTCTCGGTGGTGGTCGTTTTAGCAAATTATCTCTAAAATGACCTCCTTTCATCCTTGGGGGTTCGTGTTGTCCCCACTACTTCGTTTTCAGTACCCAACTCTTCCGTTGGTGAGGCGCCCGTCTTTGGCTGCCCATTTTGTAATCCGTTCATTATTTGTTCATATTTCGAACCCGCTCCTTCAGTCTGAATATTGAAACTCTGATCACTTATGTACGTATACATACCCCACTATCACGTTTGCTTGGGAGTGGCATCCAAATATATCCAAACAGCGCTTATGAGCCCCTCCGTCAGCTGGTCTCTTGCATCCACCAACAGCCGAGCCCAATCCACGTTGCACTATGGCAGACCTTGCTTCACGGATGGTCTTGGAGTTCCATGCTATGGTTGTGCATCAGAGCTCCTTCGCCTCTTCGCCTAACAATGTCTTGATTCGGGGAACCCGGCCTTGCCAATCCAAGTTTTTGTATGGCTGAGCAAGTACTCTTGCCTTGATTCGCCTGCCTACAGGGAAGCTGTACACCTTGTGGTCTCTCTAAACCACTACGTAATTTAACCGCTTCCCGTGCGCCTGCAACGACGCGAGCTCTTCCTAGATAACCGCGAAGGGGTTCGCGCCGCCACACGCGCATGCCGGCACATTCGAACGCGATTGCCGCCGCTTCCCGCCTTGCCAAGACTTTTGGGGAGCTTGCTATACCATGTATTTCTAGCATCGGATGTTTATGTTTCTCGTATAAAAGGATACCACGCCTTCTCTAGGAAACCAGTAGTCTAGTCGTTCGTTCAGACACAATGGTCTTCACCTCTTCACTCGGGTTAGCTTTGGTAACTCTCTGGGCTGCTAGCGCAGCGTCCGCAAACCCTAGTCTCACTCTTAGTACTTCTGGTAATATCCCACCTTGTTGATTTGCTTATATGGACTACGCTTACTACCCGGCTCCTCTCAATAGGACCTGCATCGGTTTCCGACGTGGCGGCACTCAAGATCACTGCGTCGCTCAAGAACACTGGCACTGAAACAATCCGACTACTAAAAGATCCCAACTCGCTGCTTTCAACCTGGGAGACGGACGCATTCCAGGTTGCTCGGTCAGAGTCTGGCCTAGCAAGTGGCCCCTCGCTCAACTTCACTGGTATTCGTGTCCGTGAAGCATCCGTTTGTGTGCGATAGATTACTAAAGCCAGTTCTACAGGTCAAATATAGTCCTGCTGCCGCCGTTAAGTCCGGCAAATCGGAGCTTTTCACCATTATTGAGCCTGGTGCGACTGTAAACGTAACTCATAGTCGTATGTACCTCTTAATTTCCTCTTATCCTGCATATTTAACAACAATCACGCAGTGGCCTCTACCTATGACTTCACCGGCAAGGGCGGAGGAGCTGGCAAGTACAAGTTCAAATCTTCGGCTCGCGCACGCACCTTCCTCTCCGTTTCTGCGGACGGCACCATTGCGCCTTTGGAGGCCACCGAAACACAGGTTGCGGAGGTCTCTGTAAGTGGTCGTCTTTCTGGCCCAAACTTCCAGCCAGGCACACAAGGAGCCGCACACGGGACTGGTCCCTTTGAGCACGGGAAAGCAGCAGCCAAGCGTGCCTTGTTCCGTGGTTGCAATGACCCACAAATCAATGACATCAACAGTGCTGCTGATCGTGCGATGAATATGGCACATGGTGCTCATGGGTGCGTTCTCTAGTTGCTTGTTTCCCCAATCTAGTTCGTATTTCTGGCCGTTTATCCCAGATTCTTGCGCGACGGTCCCTGGGGGACGAGACGTTACACCGAGGTGTGTTCTCACCTATCTCCGCTTTGATGAATCTAATCATCTCACTCTGAGTCCAGTGGTTCGGGGCTTGGGACCAAGGCCGTTATCAGTCCGTCTTCCAGCACTACGATGTGAGAACCATAGGCTTATCTGTTGATTTTCATACCTAATATCACGACAATCGTAGAACATCCGATTCAATCCTCCAACTTTCAACTACGACTGCACCTGCACTGACCCTGTAAGCTATATTGATTGTCTTTGTGTTATATGGCACTTAACCACTGGCGTGGTATAGGGTATCTACGCCTATGTGATTATCCCAGGACACTTCAAAGAGGTCTACCTCTGTGCGTTGTTCAGTATCTCCACGCAACCGGTCTCCTAACTACCCCCCTCGTCTTAGGCGGAGCATTCTGGAATGCACCACTAGAAGGGACAGACTCCAAAGCCGGCACAATCATTCACGAAGCATCTCATTTCCCCGAGTACGCTGGCACATCAGACTACGTATACGGCCAAGGAGGGTGCCGCGACCTTGCCCGGAACGACCCTGGCAAGGCGGCAATGAACGCAGAGTGAGCATCCCCCCTCGCCTAACCCCCCTTGACACGGACTTCACGACTCATCGATTCGTTCGTACATAGCTCTCACGAATACTTCGCCGAGAATGAGCCGTGGTTAGGCCAGTAGATGGCTAGCACTTCCCATCGTAGCATATACGGTGTTCGGCCTAAGAAGAAGGACTAGTTGGCACGTTAGAACCCAATGTACCGGGTAAATGCCAATATATGGTTTTCTATTGCTTATACAGAGTGTGTAAGAATCAGGGAGGCCCGATCCTACCAAGATCTTCGTATATCAATTGTATTCAAGGTATTCTTATTTGACAGGCCGCCGGATTCTACAGGTTAGTTGCCGACTCGCTTGGAGTTGTTTGCTGCCTCCAGTGGCTCACAATTCTCCGGCCAGCATGGAGTCGAGCGAAACATAGCCACACGCAGAAACCAACGCATTAGTCACGTTCTGCAAAAATGGGGACCATTCCCCGTTACTGTTGTCCATCACGACAGCCTCCAACACGTCATCTTGATCGACATACGTCAGACCAGACTTGGTCTCCGGAGCTTGTTTGCAAAAGTAATCGAAGATTTCCATCTTAAATACGGTTGACGTCGTCCAACGGGCGGAGCGCCTGGAAACGGGGGTTGTGCCGCTCCGCACGCGTGAGACCCAGGCATCGGAATCCTTGGTTGGGACGTGAATACGTGTAGGCTCTGGCTTTGTTCGGCGCTGCGCCAAGATAGTAAACTCGTCCGAGGCATCGAGAGATGACAAGAACGAAACCAACCGCCCCTCTGACCAGCGCTAAAGAGAAAATGATCAATTTTCGATGAGGGAAAGTACTACAGTGGACACGGACCATGCGCAGATACACCCAGTGGCGCTCTTGGTGTTCACTGTAAGTAGACTTTATTCCACGTATCTAGGTCAAGGAATATAGGTTAGGGTGAACTACATAATAGTAACGCATTTACCTTCGGAGTAAACCTTTTCAGCTCTGAACGTTTTGCTTTACGATTGTCAGCTGCCAACCATACATTCAATATACGCATAGCGATCTCAGGCGACGAGCACGCATCCTGCCATCGAGGAAACCGAGGTACTGCTCCCTCCGGTAGACATGTGGGAATGGTTACACCGAGGCGGCAGGCATCTTCTGTGCGTCCGCCTATGAATGCAGACCGGCGCACTTGGAGAGCTTCCGAAAACGCCCGCGATGTTCCGAGCGCACACCCTGCACATGCAACCTGGTCCAGAAATGGGGAGGTGTTTGGTCAGTGCTCGCGATACAGAACCAAAGGCGAACTGTACCAGTTGGTGCATCATGTCCCATGCGCCCAGGGGTATAGGGCCAGACCACGGTTTTTCGTATACCCATCCTCCCAGCAGTGGGATGCGATTTCGGCCTGCCTCGGTATTGTCTAACCCCTCTCGCGACTCTTCTCCTGGGAATGCATCCGCAATAGCACCCCTGATAAGCTCAGCCGACATGGTCTCGCCTCGGACGAATGGCAACCTTTTTGCCAGACGCTCGAGCTCACCGGTGGTGAGAACGTCGGAGGAGATGAATGCTACCACCGTGTTGGCATGAAATTCACGTGGTGCGGCACTAGCGGAGATAGGTGGGGTGACATAACTATGGTTCTGGGACTCCCAGGTTCGAGCCCTCACGAATAGCGAAGGCGAACGGACGATGGCCCGCCTGAAAAATGTAGCGAAAACTTCGGGTCGACAAGTAGCACCTAATAACTGTTCAGCGTGTAACCGACGGATAGTAGTTGACGCAAGGCCTACTGGATTCTGGTTGGAGGAATGCACACAATCGTTGTACGAGGGTCTTCCGTTTCTGGAGGTCCCTGCATGAGGTTTCTTCAGAGCAGCCGAGGCTTTGACAACCCGCGTCGAATTCTGGGGCCTCGCTTGCCTGCCTAGCCCGGCGTCGCCGTGGTGAAGTCGGGCTTGGTGGGGGTGTCAGTAATGCCCGATCGTCGACCCTGGACAGAGCCACCACATCCCGGTCCGTAGGACTTTTAGCACACGATGTTTCCCCGCAGTCTGTGGCTATGTTCGTCTCCAGGTCACAACAGCCGGGTTCAACAGCCGGTGGCGCGCGTTGCATCCAGCTCGCGTGTTCCTTTTGGAGAAGTAGCTGATAATTCCAAGAAAACCGATATAACGGTGAGTTGCTTGCACCGCCCCGAGGACTGAGTTCGACTTGCCTCGTATCCCAGCTCATCGCATTTATGCATCGTGCCTTCTAGGTCCAAGATCAGAGACCGTCTAGGGTAGGATGAAACGCAGAAAGTGAGAAATGTGAGCGGTACAACAGCGTATAACCCTACAGGAAATCGAGGTACTGGATATGCCCGGCATCTCCACCATCGTAGAATGCGTTATGGTGCCGGATTCGGGCTTCTAGAGTTCTAGATAGATAATAGATGGAATCGGTGAGCTTGAATCATGTCGGACAAAATGGATATACCTCGTAGCCAGTGCCCATTGATGCCTGGAGTCTGCGTACCAGGTCCGTAATTCCTCGAGCGATATAACTCCGCTCACGCCACTACTCGCAATGCGGCCATCGAGAGCCCTAGACCTAGCGGAGAAATCCAGCTTGTGAATTGCGATATCGGATTCCAGGGCTGTGGTATGGCGTTTGTATGATTTTAGGAGTTTCCCCTCAATTTCTTCGTGAGTGCTGCCCGTGTGCATCAAATAAGCCAAGGCGCGCCAAACAGGTGTGTCACCGAAATTACTCACCTGCACCATTTAGAGTTTTGCTCGGCTGGCCGAACACATCCGAGGTTGCTGGGGTAGCGAGCCGCACACGACTGCCCAGGTATTTTGAAGTTTTTATTGCTAGACATAGTGTGTAAATCGGAGGAGAGGGGGCACATGGGGCATGGCTTGCACGCCCCGGTCTCGCTCATATCATTATACTCGGGGTGGTGTCAGGTACCACACCAGTCGCGTCATCTGTCAACGGAAGCGAGTGACGAGCACGTGATATGGCACCTTGTGGTCGCCCACAAACGCTGAGCAAGCCTAAGAACCTGCTCAGTAGCAACCGCGCGGGTCGACTGTGTAGGTACAAGGCCTCATTCACTTCAGTAAATTCGATTAATGCGACTAAAACGATACACTCATCCGAACAACTCTTGACCGTGGGGAGTCCCATACATCCCGAAATTCCAGCTGGGTGGTTCCTTCCAGTCTAGGCACGGCACAATGTTAACTTTTTAAATAAATAAATAACCTATTGAATTGCATTGCGAACCTTGGATGTCAATCTTCAGTGTTTTTGCGACCATTGCGGCCATTGCGTGAGCATCTGGGATGTTGTCACCTTCGGCGACAAACTGGACTAACGCAACACGGGGTGGACTAGATCCAGGTGCAGATAGGAGTCTCCGTGCGAGGCCCGCTCCCGGAATTACCACGTCTTGAGCGCCCACGCTATCGGCGAAGGATGGTAAACCAAGTATACTACCGAGAGGTGTGGCCGAAATATCTCCCTTGGTTGTGTTTTTGGAGAGGGCATGGTAGTAGACCGAACTAACGTGGACACCATGAAGATCTAGTGAATCTAGTCTGAGACTTACTGACCTCATTTGAGCATCCGTCCTAGTTGAAAGATCAGAACCAACCAGGTAAAGCACGGTTCTGAAACCACTAGATTCAATCATCTCCAATAGTCGCTGAACGAATTCCTCTTTGTGATCCTGGGTGGATTGAATTACAGTTAGTCCCCGGCATGTTGCACTCAAATTTAATGGACGAGAGGAAAGAACCTTGAGGACCGGCGATCGTTGCTGCAATACATAAACACCACCGCCTAGCGAGCCGAACACTACTTGCTATGGGAAGAACCTGATACGAAATATGCAACGATGGCGACAGACGTACGTTCCATCGGGACGGTGACGCCGGCATCGACTGGACCGTCCGGACCGCCAACTACGGGCACATGGTATGCAGGATTAAACACGCCAATTCGTTGGAGTGCGAGCGTATGGATGAGTAGGTCTGCTGACAACTGGGAGACATTTCCAGCAGAGATGACCGGCTGACAAAAGCAGGTGTGGTTTGAGTCTGGTAATCGTCAGATATAGTCGACTGACCATGATTAAAATAGAACTAGAGGTCTGAGTCGGCAGCCCAGGTCCGCCTCCGGACAATCTGAAAAACGAACGTGGTCCCTGCATGATGGTGGTCAGGAGACACCGCAAAAGCCCGGCGCCAATCAGAGTTGTGGCTGTCCGTGAACATGGTCTGTTCCGGACCACAACCACCATAGTCAGGCCGGTTTTACGACCGCGTTCGCTCAGCACACTAGCTATCTCAGCCCATACGCCCGACTTCCACGTGGTTTTCATTGAGAGACACGTGGGTCCCAGAGGCAGAATGCTAGTACTCTGCGATCACTGGGAAGAAATTACTTTTGTTGCTTTGGCGCCGGTTGTCATATCTACTCCACCGCGGCCACAGCGACGACCAGCTCATTTTCGTCATCCTCTTGGCTATGTTTGACCTAGACCAGCGCCCTCCACTGCGCAGATACAGACTACGTTCCTAGGCTAGGCGGTTCCACCTTATCTCACATGCAGGCACGGTATCGGCGCCCTTATGATCTAACGACTGCCCTCGGCCATTTCTGGGGATCTGCAGCCTCAGGAGTTACGATCAGATGGGGGTCAATTATTGCTTTGGGGCACGTGCTGATGGCGTCGTATCCGAGAGGAATCATCCAGTCGCTAGCTTTCGCCACGCCGAGTACTACAAGTGGACGGCACACGACGCCCTTCATAATCTATTTCCTATTCGTTTGCCCCAAAGGTACGGTTGTCGGACTACTCGCTCTGGGTTGAATACATGAGATAGCGTCTGCTTGGTGCCTCCGGCAACTGGGAATTGTCATATCAACCAATTAGGAAAATGCTCGCTATCATCGTTAGGTTCATTAATGAGAGAAGTGAGGCTCGTCTCCCAGCTTAGAGCCGTAGATCTTGCTCATATCCACTTGCGTTATTTCTCCTTTGTCTCAGTAGGCTACAGTTGACCATTTGGATGGTGGTGTTATGGGATAATGTCATTCCGTGAGGCCCCGCCCCGTTCCAGGTTCATGACCTCCTTGAGAACGATCGGGCTTATACTCATCGTCCCACGACATACACAACCAAGTCATCACTCGTACGAGGATCCCCAGAACATGGTTCGATGCCGTGGGTTCACGAGAAGCCGCCCCGCTCGCGTGGCCATAGAAAGGCAAAGCCATGAGATCTGACTCTGCACCAGCAAACATCTCCCCTGTGCCGATCCAGTAGCGCCACTTTCGCGCCTATCCATTCTCTAACATTACACAATCCTTGATCTGTACCCTCTTTGATATCATTCGCGGCGTTTCTCGCCACTATTTCTTTAGCCTCGCGAACTGCTGGCTTGACTTCCACCGCTCCTTCATCTCGCAATCACTGTTACACAAACTACCACTGTCGCTTCTATAAATTAGCCCTCCTCTATACGAGCACTCCTCGCCTCTCCTTTTATCATGACGTCTCGCTATTGGGATGAAGCCACTGGCGGAGTCGTCCACTATGTACACCCCTCGCAGAGTGACGACCCGTCTCGTTCGTCTGGCTACGACTCCGACGATTCGGAGGCGTCCAGTGGCTCTATGACCACTATAGGCTCGGATGAAGCTGGCGGTAAGCATACACCCCACACATCCCAAACGACACCTTTACTCACCCTATTACAGAATACTTTCGCGAGCTATTTGGTCGCCGGTTTCATGTGGACGAAAACCTTCCTCTCGCTTTCCCCGTCGATAACGAGGAGCTGCTTCGCCAGGACCTTCAACACGCTAGCCTCAAGTTGCTACTGGGGGGGAACCAGTGGGGACCGATCACAGAATGCCTTGCGCCCATCCGGGGCCGTAGAAGGCGTGTGCTGGATATATGCACGAGGTCTGGAACATGGTATGTTTCCCTGCCTTGTGCATCACTTTTGGGTCTGAAATCTGACCATACATGCGTTCAGGGTCAAGGAACTAGCCTCCGAGCGACCTGATGTGGATTTCGTGAGCGTCGACCTCGCGCCGATGGCACCTCATACCCCAAATGCAAACATAGAGTTCGAGGTGTACAACATATTGGATGGTATCCGAGCTCAAGACGCCACGTTTGATATGGTGCACTGCCGTTTTACGATGACGACGGTGAGACATCCCACGCTTGTTATTTTCCCTTAGCCATCATCGATCACTATCCTTCAAATGGGCATGCGCAGTTTTCACCTGCCTTGCTGAATCCTTCCTTAGGCGGCCATCCGTTCTAAATTTTCTTACTCACATTCCATTCCTGTAGTTCCGAGACTATCGAGCCTTTCTTCCAGAAATTCGCCGTGTGCTCCGCCCAGGCGGGCTATTCCTTTTCGGAGAGCAAGAGCTCGAAATATTCGACGCGTCTGACCCTCAACTTGTCCGCCCGGCAACCAACGCTCCCGGCCTAACGCGTTTCGTGCGAATTATTCGACGCGAATTCGAACGCCAGGGCATCACTGCACGGGCGGCAACACAGATGCCAACGTGGCTGGACGCATTGGGCGGATTTCAACCTGCTATGCGAGACATGCGAGCGGCACCCAACGGCCTATGGCATCCCCACCCACTCATGCACGACGTTGGTCTAATGGGGGCCCGGGTGTGGAAGGCAACGACCCTCAGTCTCCGACCGATGTTACAGATGTCGGGCATGCCTCTACCAGATGCCGAGGCTCTCACACAGGCCGTTCTACGGGATCTCAGGGATCCTAACATTCAAACAGTGACCAAGTGCCACATGGTGTGGGCACGCCGGAGCGAGTAATCCTGGACCCGGTAAACCTTAATATGGATTGAACTTAGATTTGGTATTGAATATGAACTTGCTTTCTTTATTTTGATTTTTATTCGAACACTTCTTGGCTGTATTTAATGTGCGCGGCTGTAGCTACTCCTAAACTTCGGACTCTCATATACTTCGACTTTATTGATTGGACGTTATAGATTTGATTGTACATAGAATTCGCCAGTTTTCGTCCTCAATAGTATCTTGATAATCCGATGAGTCTAAAGCAGGAAGTTGAATTGGTCTGCTGGGACAAACTTCGGGTCATGACGAAACATCTGACGTGCTAACGATTACTTACCCATCCAATCTTCCGATGCTCTATCAGAAGATATTGCGCCCGGGTCGGGCCCGCCAGCGTTAAGGACTAGTATCAAAGATGAACCGAACCTGTTTTCAGATTTATATTCTCTGCAGAATTTAGGCGAAGCGGAGATACACATCGGTGATGTATGCGCCTGAAGGCAGAAACTCGCCACATACCTAGCAAGGTTCCAAGGGAGTTATCACCCAAATCACTGGGCAGCTAGAGTAGATCTTATTGGAACACACCAAGCCTCTGGGCAAACGTCGAGTGGTCCTTGCGGTACCGCCAGGTAGCACCTTACATATTCCAAACACCATTGTTTATTCCGATGATACTCACTCGAGAACTAACCCGTAGATCGTTAAATGACCACGGCTGACCGGTGACTGAAACAATGTGGCACCTTGGGTGAGTCGGCCCCGAAATACTGGGCCAATATTGGGTGATGTTTATGGGCCTCGCGAAAGCTGTCTCTTGCGTTACCTTTGCGGGCAGGCATCCTCGGCTATCACTGGCTATGTGACCGGTTGGGCCGAACAATTCGGGGCGTGAAATGTGAGTTGGGCGTGCGAGGCACAGCGCTAAAAATCAGCGGCAAGTCCGCCACCCGATCCACACAAGATTAGGTGTGGCAGGATCACACTCGGTAGAAAGCTGATTAGGTGGTTTAATTTCGGGAAAAATGAATATTCCACCGCCGTACTGGTACGCAAAGCACCATCAATCAGCAAGCCTGGCTAGCTCAATCGGTAGAGCGTGAGACTTTTACGAATCACTGATCGAAGTGCTCTTCATCTCAAGGCTGCGGGTTCGAGCCCCGCGTCGGGCTTCTTTTTGGGCCCTTAGGCTTGATCGACTGGGGCCGACAAAAATCCTCGAAATAGCATACATACCACCGCGCCAGCTGGCCAAGTATGATGGTACTAGGTAGCTTTTGGTTCGATCGACTTGTCCTCTTCAATCTGAGGAACCGACACTAGAGGGTGTTTCAGCATCGCCCATCCAAGGGCCAACAGTGTGTCAAGTACGCCGCTGGTCGTGAAGTGAAACACGGTCGTGGCGTGTTACGCCGGTCTTTTATCGCTATATATATGATTCTAGTATATTATCGGCCGAGCCAAAATAAACAACCAGCCTCTGGGAAAAATGAACAAGACTGAAACAAGAGTGACTCCCGAGTCCAAAATAGGTCAAACCAGGATAATGAAGAAACGCCACAACTGCCGTTGTTTCGCCCCCCATTTAGTGGCATCCAGCGCCCACTACACTTGACCGACGGGGCGGACCACATCCGGATAATGCTCGCGAATGATCTAGCAACGGAACACGAGGACGTTTTATCATCCGGTCGGGAAGATAGAGGAACAATAAATGGCAATCAGCTGCCAATGGCGTAAACTAGGCGGCATTCACTCACCTCGAACAGCCCTGGTGAACGCTCCGCCAGTACTTGGGGATCTTCACCCAGGCCGACAAAGCTGCAGGATAAACTTTCAGCATCATCTCAATCAGACAGGATATTTATCAACAACTCACATAGTTGACACACCAGCTTCGATGGCAGAAGCGAGTGTTAGAGCTATAGTAAAGCGTTAGTCCCGATTATGGCCATATGTCGGAATTGTCTCTGGTAGTAACGCACAGCATTGGAGGCCAATTACGAACGCAAATAGTAAGACGGGCGCCGTATATTGTCCGTCGGTATTATACGATGGGTGTGTCAAACGCAGGTATAGGTAAGCGAATAGGCTGCACAGGAGGCCAACGAGGTAGGCGCCCCAGGTCATCGCTGAAAAAAGGGTATGATGAGTTTGCTTGTGAATTAAAGCAAGTACCGAGTAATTATCACGCACCCATTCCCGTGAGCGAGTCGTTAATGAGTACGTCGATCCCACGGTCTTTAAACAGGCGCCAGGTGTCTTTAGCGGCGGGGATGTAAGGTTTACCATACAGTCCTACAAAAGTCATTCAATCACTCAGAATATGGGAAGGCGCCAAAAGTGACAATAGAAGGAGCGGGAATACATGAATAGGGGGCAATCCAGGCGCTTACCAATTTCAATATATGCATATCGGTTGAAATACTCCACCAGAGACTCAACGCAGCCCACAAAACACGCAGCACAACACGCTAAAGCAGCCTCTACGGCTAAACGGCCGCCATATCAGTCCATTTGGATCGGCCTAAACACAAGAGGCCACTCACGACTTCCGCTCTCGGCGGCGTTTGCCCGAACTGTATTCAGGATGAGACGCAGCAACTCCAGCAGTGTGACAATCAGCGACCCGAATGCAATTGAACCTAGGGAGAGGGTCGAGGCGCGCGCGAACGCAGCAAGAGCCGGATTCTTGGGCTGGCAAGTTGTGCGTTAGTTCAGATTCCGTAGTAGAGTAGGTGAGTAAATCGATACCATCATTCCCATGTTGTCGGGTCCAAAGTAGTACCAGCCTCCGTACGGCCCTCCTGCCATAGTAGCAAGGCAAACGTTACCCACGACCTGAGATGTCCAGAGATAGGAGAAGAGCTCGAAAAAGACAAGCCCGGCTACAGTTCCTGAGGAACATGAGGGGCCATTTCCGCAGGCTGCGTGAATATCAAGTTAGTACCGTGGATATAGACGACAGATGAAACATCACGGAGCGGTAATAAACGTTTAGGGGGCAAGCGGCTATATTGGAAGCGGCAATAGGGGGAAGCTCACTCACTGTTAGCATCCGGCGTCCACTTTGCATAAGTTGCAATAGCGGTAAAGACAAACCAGCTGCACGCAGAGAAGTATTCCGGCGACAGTGAGACGCCACATCGTCAGAAGCGAACTGTACGATTCGAACAAATTTCGTCACTCACACACTCAGGGCAGCCTGTACAATCAGTCCTGTAAATGCAACGATATACACGCTCTTGTGGTGCTTTGAGACATCCATCACGACCTAGACGACAAAAGAGCGCGGTTAGAACGTAAAGGTTATTAAGGTTCAAAGCTAGTCAGCACCGAGCGGCTCGTCCAATTTTGATCAGACTCCGATTAAGTGTAAGGATCGGGGATGGCTCATATCCCGTGATGGAGCAATCCAGGGATCAAGGGGAGAGATACTTACTTGGAGCATGAGGCTTGCGAGAGGAATCCGACTCCGCATGCCGAAATAAGCAAAAATACCGAATACCGCAATGATCGTGAAAATGATTGCTCCAGAGTAATACGCAGTGACCCAATAGTAAACAGCGATAGCTATGGTAACAGGGTCATGAATCAGTTTGACCAAAAAATCACCAAGTTTCGAACTAACCAATATTGGCAGCTACGCTCAAGGCCAGCGTGATTTGAAGAATAACACTCGTGAAGGCTCGCACCAGCATCAGGTAAATAGTCGACAGTAAAAGTGCGCAAGCTGTTACGAGCAAAAGCAGGTAAACCGTATGGCTGTAAGCAATCCCAATTATGTAGATTCAGGGTGGTAAAATCAAGCAATAAGGCGATAGGAGGTAGGCGAACATGCGGAGGATCGGAAGTCAGGAAGTCAGTTTAGACTGTGCACGAACAGAAGCAGGCACGCACGAGTTTAGGGTAACGTTTGTTCCGCTATGCTGACTCCCGCCCACACCACCACTGGACAGGGACCCGTTCGAAACCCAGCTGTTCAACGCAATTCCAGATACAGCCGCGAATCCAAGGAACTGTGTAAATAGGGTTAGCACAATTCTGCGCCGCTTTACTATAACAGCCTCGTGACGCTTACTTGTGCAACAAACAAAATCAAGAACGGTATATCATGCAGCTTGTTTTTTGGCCTGAATCTCTCCCCATACTCGTCTGTCTTGGCCTTGTAGTCATTAAGTCCGACCACCGGAGGGTTGATCTGTGTGGCGTATGGCTGAGACGGGGGAGGGTACTGGCCACCAGCGCCTTGCCACTGGTTGGGCCCAGCATTCCATTGTCCGTTGTTGGGACCAAACCCCTGCTGAGGCGGGCCTTGCTGGTTCCAGGACATGGGATATCCACAAAGAAAGGCTCTGGGATTTAGGGTGCAAGTACGAACGTGGCCAAGAAGAAAAGTTTAGACTCTAGTTGCGCGAAAACGTGGGTCCTGAATTCTCGACAGAGGTGACGTCAAATGTCGTTAGGTATATCGTAAACCCAAGAGATTTAGTCAAGCAAAACAGGCGCAACTGCAAATGCGGTTTCGTACAGCTGCTTGTGCGATCCGTGATTGAGCAACCAACGCTAGAGGGCAAGATGGTGATAGGGGTGGCTCAGCTGCAAGGTCAACACCTGTCCACCGTCTGACATCACGTGGCCATGATGCAATATTTGCACCGGGGCCGGTCTTCATTTCAAACAGAAGTCTGAAAACCTCTTATTGAGGACATTTTCCCAACGAAGAAGAAAGAGTTAATAATAAATGCACCATGCTCTATTTTTGGGCCTCTATGCGTCATGTTTGCTGGGAACAAGAGTTCATTAAATCGCTCCCGAAAACTGAATAATGCATTTCTTGCACTTTGAACGTTTATCCATGTCTCCTCAGAGTTCTGAACTGATCAATTGGTTATGCCGCCTCAAATATTACCACACGGTAGTATAGCTGCAACACTACGATACTCAATTGGTCGACGCTTACACCGACTTCAAGTAATGGCGTTATTGCTTGAGCATGGTGTTTCAGAAATGGTTTGACTCGCTGGTACGCACCTAAAAACCTATTTGTATCTACTGAAATACGAACATTCTATTCCTAACTTGGCACCATCTTGTTGCAGAGGCTGAAACAACCTCTGCACAGTAAACCAATGAGTTTTAACCTCTTCAAAGAAAGCAAAATTCCGCGGAGCTCCAAGCCCGGTTAAATACTTCTAAACGCATAGGCTGAAGCCCACAAGTTTCGTGCGTTTACGACTTGCAATCAATGCTGCAAATGGTCTGATTGTTGCTGGTGCCGGTTCAGGGCCTATCACGTGACAGTCTTCGGGCGGCCTTAGCGACCCGGTCTCATGGGCCGAGTTCTCTTGACCGCGTCCACCATCGCCAGCTTCGCCTCTCTTTCTTTGTGTTTCTTTATTATTTTCTTTGCAGGCTCCTGGTAGAGTCTTGCCCCACTCGTTTTTTCTGCTTGAACACTTCAATTACTCTTTCTCAAGCCCGGGTTTTGACCTCGTTCACTTTGTTCAACTCGCACTTGGTTACTTGCAATAGCTGAGCAGTGCTCGCTGATTTGTCTACTTGGTTCATCACTCTCTTATCTTTCGTTATCAATTCTCTGAGTCAATATGGGAGTCTTCGTTTGGCACCAGTGGGCTCGTCTCGTTGCGCTTACAGCGGGAATCTGTGAGTTATATAAGTCTGATTGATGCTCGTACTGAGGCTAACTACTATTTTGATAGACGGTATGTGGGCCGGTTTCTGGGGCATTTTTTACCGTAAATTCTTCTGGGACTTTATTGGCGGGCACCTCGTTGGACCTGCCCCAGGCGCAGCAAACCCGTTCTCTGGGGGCATGATGTATGTACAACCGTTGCCACCCTTCTTTCATTACTCACATCGTCTTTCCTATTTGCAGTCCCGCCAAAAGTGCCGCTCCCTTCCTTGCCATCATCGTCACAGTGCCTGTTCTTCAAATCCTGACAATTATCATGAGCCTCACGCTTGCACTCCTCGAGGTAAGTCCTGCCTTCCCCCCCGTTCGTTCGTGCCAACCTCGTGTTTATTGTTCAATAACTTCCTATTCCGGACACGTTGTCACTCACTTTCAAATATTATTTTAAAACAGTGGCCGTTGCCAATTATGAAGAAATTGCCAATCTATCGGAGCTTTGTCTTTAGGATTGTATGGTTACTACTGTTGGCGTTTATATCAGTGTTGTTCTATCAGGCAAGTGTCTGCATTGTAATAGGTGGCACGAAACTGACTAACCTTTGTCATACCCAACAGGGGACAAACGTCGCACTCTACTCACTCACAGCAGCCATAGGCTACATCCGTGCGCAAATGAAGGGAGAAGTGATGGAAGAAGCCAAAGAGAATCGGGGCAGGGCGGGTGGTAAAGCCTAGCCCTGCCTTGCATGAAATGATATATCGAGATATTGGACACTTCAGGCGTCTTGCCTTGGCTTGAGTTTTGCTTTCACTCTTTTGTTTGCTTCCTTTTGATTTCTCGCGCAACTTGGGTTTTGATTCCATTTACCCCTTGTTCGTTTACTTGCATGTGTTTGTATTTCCTGCTGGATGAATCTACGAGAGGCCCTGCGAATTATTGACTGGAGTGATTGTTTCCACTTCGACGCCGACTGCGGTCTAAATCACACTTGATGAGCACTGCGCCGTCGTAACCCACTCGAACGGCGGCGCCCGCTGCCAAGGATCAATCGCCCCAGGCCGTCGCCACAATTAATTCCAGGGACGCTGATACCAAGCCATCGCACCTCCCCGGCTCATTTTATCACGATGAAATTTAATAATAACTACCAAGATATTCAGCCGCCACACCCTGGTCCCTACGCCCACTCGTACACGCATCTGGAAACAAAAAAAAATCGAAAACAAGGGATGTCCTACAGATGCACATACTAGTGTCCACCATCACTACTCCCGGCAGTACTATCGGGGACCTCGCTCATCTCCTGAGAGCTCGTTGCCCGATTCCCACTCTTTGCTTTCCGACTACCGCCCGTTCGGCCCTCGCGTTTCCTTCGAGGCGACGGGGTACGCTCCCCAAGGACGGGTAACCGACTCTGGCCGGGGATCAGCTCGCGTGTCGTAAACAGCGACGATGACGAAGCCGAGTATGGGTTAGTCGGAGCAAACACCTGGGACGAGTACGATGGCGTAGTTTGAAACGACGTATGAGACGGCGACGTCTGATACTGCGCCAAAGACGAGGGCGGTCCATAGGATACACCGCTACTCGAGCCCTGGTACGCCTCGCGCCGAGTCGGCCGCTGGTCGTGTGGAAGCGTAAACGGAAGCATCTCTGGCTTTCGCGACTTGCGTTCCGGCTCGCGTTCGTACCGGGCGCTGCTCTCGTGCGTCCGTTCTTCGCGCGATACGTAGGCTCGTTCTGGGTACGTATGACGGTCGTCGGGTGGGATGTAGGTGCTCCGTGTGTACCCCCCTCCTCCCCGATCGCCGCTGATGTGATACTCTCTCGTCCCACCCGACTCGTATCCCCGCTCGTAGCTTCTTTCTCCGGGCGTCTCGTAACCCCGCTCGGTCAGAGGCGGGGCGGCTCTTGCTGGCCAAACGTGCTCTGCACGAGGGAGGAACGATTGAGATGGGGGTAGGTGCCGCGTGTCCATACTTGTCTGGTGAGAGAGGAGTGATGGTAGATGTGTTGGCGAATGGATTGGGGCAAAACTCGAGGTATGCCCTGTGGGAGGTGAGAGGAGCTGAGACGACAGTGAAGGCAGGGTATGCCCAGTCGCAGGCAGCTTGTGCGCGCTGTGAGGGGACGTCTGCGGCGAAAGTTGCCCTTGCTCTCTAGTTGGTGAGAGGTGCATGTCGTGCGCAAGAGGAGAGTGGGTCGTAGGGGGTGCGAATGGAGACATCGGCCTGTGACCCGGATGCTCCTCTAGTCGAGATGTTGGAGGATAGTGCGAATACGCTCTCGGCTCTTTTGGCTCCCTAGATACGTTGGGAATAGAGTGCTGGAACGGCTGACTTAGAGAGACAAAAGCCAGTGACGTGGTGAAAGACGGTGGTGGCGAATGTGGAGGCAAGGCCAACGCAGACAGATAGGGCGTAGACGTTTGACCCGGAGCCAGGACAGGAGCTGGGATCGATGGCGGTGTTGGCGGACCAGGGGAAACAGCCCGAGGTTGGCTTGGTGGAACATGCAGATCTGTCGGATTTTGAGCCACCAGTGGCCCACCGCTCTCCTCGCCAGCATGGGCCTCGGGACTGGGCGCATCCGGTGTTGGAGGCACTCTCCTCCTTTGAGCTCGCTCCCGTTTCTTCGCATCCGCCTCGCGCACGGCGACATCGTCGTCTTCGGCCGTCGTGTCCCCGCCCATAGCCTCCATATCTCGACCACCTACAGTATCCACATCGATAACAACTTGTTCCGGTTCGGGAGGCGCTTCATGCTCCTGTTCGGGCTCAGGTTCCTTGGGGTCAACTTCCATTTCCTCGTCTTCCTCGTCTCTTGCCACGTTTTCTTCGCGCTCGCGAGCTTTATGCTGGGATTTGGCTGCGGCGCCACGCACCACTGGTGGGGGCGCGATGTATAATCTCGGGCGGAGGACTTTCCACCTACACGTTTGAACTTGATCAGTACAACTTGCAGAGAAAAGACATGTACTGGTTAGAGATGGAGAGACAGTGCTTACCTCCCTCGAATAGCACCCTCCCCGCGATCCGCACACGAAAACCCCTTGTCGGCCATGTACGCGGTGACACGCCGCCAGGGAATCGAGCCAAGAACTTCGAAGAGTGAGTCGATGAGTTGACGGTCCTGAGCGCAAGATTGTGCGTCAATAAGCGATAGAAACAGTGCGCGCATGGTAACCGCACTTCTGTACTGGACCACCGATTCGCTTGCTGGGGCTTGATAGGCGTCGCACGAGAGCGAGCCCCGCCACTTCGGAGATGACCAGTCTGGGGGCCTACGTCAAGAGGGTCCCGCGACAAGAACGGTTGGAGCGTACCTCTTGCTCTTCGTCTGTGTCCACTGTCCGGGATATACGAGCTCGTTTGGGTGGGTTCTGTGCAAGTATGAGTGGAGAGACCAAATGCGAGTTGGGGTGGGGCCAACCTGAGGCGCCGACCCGCGACGCTTCATTCCCGCTTTCCACGATTCACTTGGTTGGACGTACGATTCCTGTAATAATAGCAATTTAGCAAGGTTGTTATCGAGATTCTGTTAGGACTCACATCTTCAGAATTATCTCCATCGTCCGTTTTCCGACCCGTTTCGACCATTCGCCGAGGTGGTCGCCCCCTCCGCTTTGGCGCAGATTTTTCTCCGCCATCAGGTTCGACACTGACGGCCGGCGATTGATCTAACAGAATAGAGCTCAACGATGCCGCTTACTTGGCGCAAAACCATGACTCACTCTCTCGTCGAGGACGGCCCATCCTCTTCTTCAGCAGCTCATAGCCCGGCGCACTATCCGCATCCTCTCTGCCATTGGCATTGCTCGCAGCCAACGCCTTGCCCCTCACTTTCTTGGGCAAAACATAATCAAACGGCTGGGTCGGCTCGTACGGCGCGCGGGGCTGGGTCAACTTGGCGGGGACATCGTCCCAATCATAGCGCAACGCCGCAAAGTACTTGTCGTCGTCGTCGCCAGCGCCCGCAAATGACAGCGGGTGGGGCACAAAGACAGCAACGTTGGGGTTGGAGTCGGACGTCGTGCGCCGGTGGGCGGCCATTGCGTCGAGCTTGTTTCGGCGATTGGCGTCGAGTGTGTGGTTGATGTCACTTGATGACTAATCGCAGATCACAACAAAAATAAAATAAAATATGTATTTTGTCTATCGCTTCCCAGGCTTGGGCCGCCGCTTGGATTTATTACTGGATATTCTCTCGGCTTTTTTGCCCCGTCTGTATGCTAGCTCTTTGACGTGGGCGGCCCTCGCGGCGGCTTTGGTTTCGTACCGGATCTTGCGTGCGGGTGACCTTGTGTCTTTCCGTTGTGCGAGTTTGACGCTGGTTTTGCTTAGAGTTCGTCCAGCTTTGGATTTGCCCTTGGCCTCAGTTGGTGTCGTCCTTTCGCCTTTGCTCTCATCTCCGTTTTGTTCTCGAGGACCATGCATGTCGGCCGTGGGATCAAAGTCTTCGATCACCGCAACGGTTGCAAGTTGTTCGTCATCCGAGTATTCATCCTCGTGCTCGTTCGCAGGAGCTGTCAACGGCTTGTCGACTAGTACAGTGTAGAAATTTTGTCAATGCGATTGATCAGGAAGAGGATGGAGCCAAACTCACGAATGCTCAGAGCCGCTCCCCCATAGGCTTTCTCGACCGCCTCGAAATTAGTTCGTGCTCGCTCTTTAAGGTCTTTCCGCATCTACAAATAGCCTCCCGATGAGCCGAACGTGGCATCCGCCAAAAAGCAGTCAACGCACCTGTCTCCGCTCTTCCAAGTGCTCCGCTTTTTCTCGCTCAACAGCCTTGGCCTTTGCGACCTTCTTCTTCTCCGCATTTCGCTTTTGAAAGCCAGTCAAGTAGTCTCTGCGACAAAATGGAACGAAAGGTTATAGCGCCAACTGGCGTGGAAATACCAGGAATAGGGTATCCCTCACCTCCTGGCTTCTTCATCAAACACAACCTCCTTCACTTGTCCCTGCCGTGCCCGTTTCTTGTGCGCCCAAGCCTTGGACTGCCGAGTGAGTAATGCTGCGTTGGACGGGGCCATTATTCCCGTTTGGATCTGATGCGGTACAAGTACAGAATTGAGTGTGCCGCAAGTAAAGTTTGATTTATCCCAGACTACAGACACTTTTATAACGAGGCTTTTTCAGAAGCAGAGGGGGTGATTGTGGTGGAGATCGAGGATAAGACAGAATTCAAATTCAAATTCTTCAATGATGTGGCAGTGCCGCGACGCAGACAAATCCCGTCACTAAACATTGAACCTTCTATCACGCACTATACCCTATCAATAGCAATAGATTACTCGAACAGCGCCCCACGTTCTCGACTTCATCACCTTTCTTCTGCAAGGTCGCTCCCCCCACCTGAATTGAAATGCTCAAATGGATTCCGGCGCTTCTCGGGCTCAACTTCCCCACGATCTGAAAAAGTCCTCCAAGTAGCTCGAGTTCTCTCTTATATTACCAGTCCAGTCTGTCAAATTGCCAGGCGTATTGTTTATCCAACACAACAGCAATGGGCGTGACTATCAGCAGGCGCACAAGTAACCAAAAGCAAGGTCAGGGGCCCAGAGCCGGGCCGCTTTAAGTGTTCAGACCCGAGCTTGTCTGAAATGCCGAGCGCCAAGCGAACCCAGCTCGGCCTAAGGAACGAAGACTGACCGAAGGTTCGAACAAGGCACCAACCAGGCACTGTCGTCATCGAACCTGCCTGAAACCGTTTCTTAATGTCATTTTACGCTTGGAACACCTTATTTGATTTCATATCCTGGCGGGGGTCTGCACAGCCGGGTGAAATGCGGTGACAATCCTGCGATGTTCCGAATAGGTGATATTCTGCAGTGTCTCCACGAGCGAGTGGACTTGATCTATACAATAGGTCCCGCTGACGGCGGTCTGAGAATAGGTTCCAGTTATTTGCGCGGCTATACCTGCGATGCCCCTGCCACGCATGACCGAACCCACACCACGCAATGTGAACAAGGACCGGGGTGCGACAGTAGGATGTTCTTTCGAGTTTCAGCTGCCTCTAGGTTGTGTGTGTACGCATAATTTGCGCGCCGACACCGCGTGGAGAAGTATAGAAATCTTTGGGCTGGCCGTGGACTAATTCTTGTCCACGATGCAGCCTAAACCAAACTCAGCCACACATGTCCGGTCAGCCTGTCAAAAATGCTCGATTAGTCGATTGGCCTGGCACTCACGGTTGGGTGTCTTACTGCCTGTGTGCCACTTTACTGTCATTATTAAACTCTGGACAGTATATGCGTGCCGGTCTCGGCCATGGTATCAAATTGATGGCAACGAGGTTATGTGATTCGTAAGCGCCAAGCGATTGCGAAGGCCAAGAGCACTGGTTGCCATCCTGGGGGTATATAACTAAGACGCCAACAATGAAAAAACCAACATCTCTCTCTCTCTTCCCCCTCGGTTCGGTCTGTTCTTGATTCAAGGTGTGTAGCTCGTCGCCCACGAATTTCCCCGGGAAATGCTGACTTGACTCGCTGCAGTTATCACATTCGTTTTATAGAATATGTATTCCAGGCTTGCAGTCGCCCTTTTTGCATCGGCCACTCTGGTCGCAGGCCACGGCATTGTCCCGGAGGTCGTGATTGATGGCAAGTGGTATATCGGCACCAAGGCACGTCCGCAAATGTGTGATTGCTGCCCCAGCTAATCGCAAGCCTCATTCCAGAACTGGGACTCTCCCGAGAACAAAAACTCTCCAGTTCGTGGAATTCCTCATGACACTGGATTCGTCAAGTACCAGGAGGTCACCAGCAACATGTGAGACCTACTCTGGGCCTATCCTCGCGTTATTCTGTATTCTAATGCTTCTTTAGGGACATTGCGTGCTCGTCCGCTGGATACAAGGGCACACCCATCGTAGCACCCATCAAGGCTGGCGGCCAGATCAAGATCCGCTGGGCGGGCGACAAGGGCCCCTCTGGTCTCGAATGGCCTCACCCCGAGGGCCCCGAACTCACCTACCTCGCTCCTTGCACCAACAACGATTGCACGACCTTCAATCCCAAGGACGCTAAGTTCTTCAAGATCCAGGAGGCGGGCCTGGATACTACCAAAGAGCCCATCCAGAGCTGGATCGACCATCGGCCATGGGGCGACGGTCTTTGGATCCAGAACAAGCAGATGCTGGAGGGGAGTTGGTTTACGGTCTCTATCCCCAATGATATCAAGAGCGGGCCGTACTTGTTGCGCCATGAGCTGATCTCGCTCCATGGCGCTCATTCCAGGACCGAGGGTGCCCAATACGTGGGTCGCGTTCCCTAATCCTGCTCTTAAACCTACTCAAGAACATTTCCCAGTACCCGGTCTGCATCCAGATCAACGTTACGGGCGGTGGAAACGCTCAGCCGGCGGGTATCCCTGCGACGCAGCTGTACACCGTTGATGACGGTATCGTCGACATCTACACCCCATTCCCCAAGGGTATCAAGTCGTACAAGATCCCTGGACCCGCGCTCGTGCGTATTCCCACTTGATCACAACCGAACTGTCCTAACATTCACATCCTACAGTACAAAGCTGGCAACGTCCAAAACCCCGCCCCGGCCACTACTTCGTCTCCATCCACCACCAAGGCCGCTCCCAGCACGACTAAACCTGTCACTACCGTCGTTCCGACTACCAAACCCGCGACCGGCAAGCCCGTAAAGGCCTGCAAGCCTAAACGCGGCAAGCGCAGCGTCGCAGACGAGACCAAGGAGCTGTACGCCCGTGCACTCGTTGGTGCTCGCGCTCGTCGTGCTCATGCCGCCCAGGTCGAGCGCTCGTTTTGATCAACGGCCTGGTCGTTCTAGCCGATAGACTGATTTTTCTTGTTTTACGATGATGTTTTATACCCGCTCCGCTCGTCGGGGTTGTTCACGGACGAACGGCTTGTAGCTGTTAGTTTGTTCGTATGGCAATGGTACCCTGCGTGGATGGGGCTGGAGTTGCTGTTTACTTGAGTTTTCTTGGGCGGCTGGGCTGTGTATAGCGGTTCGAATATCACATGGTTCTTAACCAATCTGATAGAATTATGTGGTTATTGGTAGTGGGAAAAGTCAGGGAAAGGGAGGGATCGTTACATGGCGCATATATGCCCAGAAATCGTTGGGGAGATCGTCGATCCAGTTGTTGATTAAAACCTAACTTTTGTAGACCCGTATGGCAAGCCGGAGTGAGTACTCACTGATCCGGCTTAGCCGCCCGGATACGGATGCTACGGGACCACGTGATAGCC
>WSTK01000217.1:0-46925 GCA_019616945.1 Ceratobasidium sp. 414
CGCATTACCACCGCAACGCCAAACCCCAACCCCACCCCAACACCCTAAAAATGAAACTCCCATATCCCCCAAAAACGACCCCCCCCCCCCAAAAAAAAAAAAAAAAAAAAAGCAAGCGCGCTACGCCCTGGGCGCAGACGTGTCTGGCGTGCGCGCCGGTGGTACGGCCAGCTGCACCACCATGACCTTGTCGTCCGACACCAGGATGATCTCGTCTCGCTCGCGTGAGCGCCGGAAATCGTGTGGCTGCGCCTGCGTCATAGACGCTGGTAGGTAGTGGTACACTGCTTGGGCATACCGGCTATATGGACTCTGTCCACCGTACGGATGGTGATTTTGGTAAATGGGGTGCCCGGAGGACGACGCAGCACTCGAGGCGCCCATCATGGGCGGGTTCGTTACAAACAGCTGGGTGTCGGCGAACAGACAGCGAAGGTTGTTCCCACGGATCACCTGCACAAGCGCCCCGTCCTCGACTTGTCGGATTTCGACAAACGTCGGGTCGAACGCCATGAGGTAGGGGTAGTGTAGCGCTAATCCAGAGCATGAATGCAATCCATAAGCTTGAGCGAAGCTGGGACCTACCAAACGCGGTCGGAGTGCCCTCCCAATAAATAGTCATATCCCTCTTCGACTTCCATCCGCTCTTATTCACATAAAATGCAAATTCTGCAAGTATACCCCCGTATAGCCTCCACCCACGATGTCGTAACAAGAAAACGTACCGGAATAACACAACAAAAACTCCCCGTCTATCCGGTACATGCCCAACGGGCGAACGTCGCCCCGGCGCTGCACAAAGTCCAGTGACGCGTCCGCGGGGTCCAACATGGCCTGGGTGTCCAACGTTTCGAGATCGACGATCATGAAGCCCTTTGTGCACGCCACACACAGCTTTGTTTTGAGGAAATGGATCGAATGAGACTCCATGGGAATACAAAAGTCCTGTTCGGGGTTCGTGATCCGAATAACATATGATCGGACGGTACGCACCTTGAAGACCTCCAAAGTGACCTTCTTCTGCAATAACTCCCTGAACGTCAGCTTGCTTTTGCCAGGCAGGTTCCAGCCGATCAGCTCGAATGCCTTGACCGTACTCGACAGCGGGCTCGCTTTGACGACGCATACCAGGGTTCGGCCGAGGCACTGTCCGACCTTGAAGAACGACGCATGCGACGAGACCCATTTCATGCGCTTTATCGAGCTTGCCGGGTAAGGAGACTCCACCGCATCGAGCGGGAAGGTAAGTGCCGATCGTTCTAAAATTAGCCACGCATGAATAAACATATATATCTCGTCCCCAGACTAGACCCACCTGACAGAACAATCAATAACTGGCACTCCCCCAGCACATCGATCTGCTGCACGCCCGCCAAATTCAACACCTTGACCGGCGTCCTATTCTTGCCTTCGCCCACAACCTGGAAGTACACCCCGACGTCCGTCCCGTATGCAATATGCCGACCCATATCTACAAAACAGGACCCGAAGCATCTTAGCTCTTGCTAAAAAAAACGCGGCTAATATTTCCAACCCCGGCTGGACCGTACTCACTGTACAGCGCCGCACAGTTCACCTTGGCTTCCCCCACGAATACACCTTTGCTCAGCATAAACGTGTCAAAAACCATACTCCGCTCGCGTATCACCTCCTGCTGTGTGGTAATGTGCTCCACCCATTTTCGCCGCGCCACGACAGTCGGTGCACATAATACCAACGAATACTACCCATTTTCATTGGCTAAGTCCATATTTGGGCGCGTGCTAGTGGTGCTCACCCCGCGTTTGCCCAGGTGAGAAACCATGAGCGGGTACTGGCCTTTTTGCGAATCCAGTTGCGTAGGTGCAGCACGCAGGGGTGTCCCGCTCGCAGTAGTCGTTCGCTCCTCGGGTGTTGAGACGACAAGCAGCCCGAGTGGAATTGGCTGGTACAAACAAAACATAAGCATTTAATGATTTATCCAATCCTGGGCTGGAACTCACCCGCCGAAAGACCTTCAGTTGCTCATGTTCATCCACCACCCTACTCTCTGCCATTAATAGAGCATGGTCAAACAGAAAGATCTGCAAATCTCCGTTCTCGTTGGCTGCTCCACCCCATCGCTTCAACGGACCCTTGCACACCAACTGCCTCTGCTCGTCTTTCAGCTTTAAATCCTACACCCCCCCACCCCCCACCCCAGATTAGCACCTCGTCCACTTGACTAAATCCGGAAAATGAAGAAATGACGCACCACTTCCTCTCCTTGCCTGAACACCAACTCCGTATCCAGCTGCAGTAGGTTGAACCGGTTCTCCGCCTTTCCACTCTCCTCGTTTATCTCGCCCAAAAACTCGCGCACGAGCTTGACGACCTTGGTGATCGCTACCCTGTCCACGTTGTCCTCTGGCGTACAATCCAATACCACCTCGAGCAACAAAGAGTACCACGCAAGCCTCGTGATCGGTTTCGTAAGATACTCATTCAGCTCCAACTTCCGACTCGCTGGTAGACGTTCCACCATCTCCACAAATACCGCAAATGTAGGATTTGACGCCTTCTCTTTTTCAAACTCGTATTTGCCGTACAACTGGCGTTTGCCGTACTGGACAAGTGGCGTAAAGTGTGGGACTAGCTCAAGAAAGATGTCGCCGATCGTTTCGACGATTGGATACGCTTTTTGCCGTTTGCTAAGGAGGTCCCGGAGGCGGGTGTTGACATCGATGATGTCCTCGATATTCCAGAACACTTGTTGCACAAAGTTCATACGTCGGCCGGGTGGTATGACCTCATCGGTCTTGAGAGGCGCCATCCAGGACTAGACCAGGGTAAGTGCCAAGATAAAATAACGGGCTCAAGAACTTACGTCGCGCAGGTATTCGAGGTCGCGCACGAAATCACGCTCAGTGTAAATAATCTCGTTGATTGCTTCTTGGCGCTTCTTCTCCGTCTCGCTAACACTGTCCACCACCTCCTGAGGTACGGAATGAACCCACAACTGCCCAGGTTCCTATATTCCCACACCCATACAAAAGCCCGCGTGAGCAAGAATCAAAATAAACTCGACAGGACCCCCAGGAACGTACATTAAAGTCATAATCAATCACACTCGTTAACCCCCGGCGCGCCATATCCGTTTCGCTCGCGCTATCCACTTCCACGACCCGCTTCAGGATAACAGGAGCCTGCAGCTGTACCTTAGGTTGTTGTCCGGCGCAAGACGCATCAGCAGAGAACAAACAGGACCGATACGCTGATAATAACAAACCTTGGGCTTATATTCTAAACTGACACCATCGGCTAACCCGTGCTTAGTTGCATGCGTGGCGTTGCGATTGATAGCCTTCCAGCCCGTTTGTAGGTTAGTTGTAGCCCAGGATGTTTCGGCAATCCTCTCACTTTTGGGACGGCACGGGGGACAGTACCGCGGGGGGTTGGCGTTGCACGTTGCTTGATACCTTTCAGCTTTTTTGTAGATCGTAGCTGGAGTCAGTTCGCTTCCAGGAGATAGCGTTTATACGACTCACCCTGTCTCGAATAATCGTGGAACCTGGGCGATCCGAGGGGTTACGTGCCCATGATTCCACCATTACCTTCCACAATCGGTCCGCCTCATCACCTTCGAATGAAGGGAACACATTTGGACGCTCGGGGATTTGCTGCTTCATTACCACAGTCACGTACACCGCCCTGTCGTGCTTATCGCTGAACGGCGCCACCCCTGTAATAGCTTCCTAGAACTCAAATCAGCCCCACCATACACATTGAGCAAACGTCATGGTGTTACGTACCAATAGTGTCTATTGTTCAACAAAGTTTCGTCAGCCAAAATCACCCATCGAAACAAAGTTCGGTCACCATCCCGAGCGCATATACATCTGCCTCCTTGCTGCGCGCCACAGGACCATCTAGTATTTCTGGAGCCTTTACTAAATTAGTGAGTACATTTCATTTTCCAATGTGCGTAAATAACAAAGGACCTACCGCCCAACGCATAGAAAACATTGAGTCGCCAGTTGTTGTCGTAAAATGTAGCGAACCACTTTTTAGCTCGGTACATCCGAAGTCGGCAAGTTTTGCAACACCTTCGCTAGATATGAGCACGTTTCCCTATAGCACGGCTTCAGCGGGAATTTTCCGGCCCTCCTCGAGGCGCTTACACTCTTGATGTCCCCATGTATCTAACATGATGTATTGCTTCACATAAGAGCATACGTTAGGTAACACGGGGAAACTTACCGTCCCGTTCTGATGCAAGTACGCTACCCCTTCAGAGATTTCAGTACACTTTACGTATCGGTTTGTGGGTCAACCTGCGCAAAATAAACTGCAAATACAACTCACAAGCCTATAGCGCTTTACGGTAGGGTTACGCTCGATGTACTGCAGCAAAGTTCCATTGTCCATCCAAGGCGAGATCATAGCCATCTGATCTCGAAATTGTGCCAGTCCCAACAGCTCCAGCACGTTTTCATGTTTAAACTGCGACCATGCGTACAGCTCGCGAGCAGCGTGCTGTTTGAAAAAGTTACTCGGGTATGAATTTGGGTTCCCAATCCTATGGAACTCACTTTTAGAACCTTGTGTCCATTCCCATCGTCCCGTAGGAGGTACAACCTAGCACACTTGATTGCCACTTGTTCTCCTCCGTTTAGCGTTCCTTGATATACGTCGCCGAAACCACCACCCGATATGGGAGCACGTCCACATCTCCCAAGGTCCAGTTGGTCGGTGATGTTGGGACATCGGTGCTTGGAGAGCAGCGTAATGAGGGCGGAGGCAGGCTACCAGTACAAATAACACCACCCAGTGAGTAATAATATTGTACGCCATGTTTAACTAGGTATGTAGTTCTCACGGACCATAGTGCTGGACACTGTAGTTGCGGTTCTATCCTCTGGACCTGCATCCACAGATGTGATGAAGTGCCCATTCTACGTAGCAAACCAGACATACCAGTAGCGCTTGCCTGCATGATGTTCACTTCGTACGCGTTCTAACAAGCCGCACGGGTTGCTGTGGTGGAGATGCACATGTTCGCCGCAGCCACGACGCAGCGCTTAGACGCTGAGGCGCTCAGTTCGGCTCGATATCAACCCAAACAAATAAGAAGGTGGGCGTCGGCCCGTCCAAGGTATGAGACCAAACTTACAAACACGACCTTGTCCGGCCTCAAAATGGTCGGGCCCCATTGGCGTGTGTCTCGTGGTCGATATAACGTAGCGCGTTTGCCTTGTTTATCGTTGTTCCTTTTTCGATATATTTCGTCTTTCCTTTTTCGTGTGTTGCGTGTTGTTCGCGTTTTGACTTTTGTGAGTGATTGCGGCCGGTTGATCTCATTCCACATAACTGTATTGCTTCCTTCTCGTCTGTCGATGCTACAATCAATATTAACTTGCTTAGATGACTAAAATGGCCTAAAAAATGTTTCTTAGATGTCCGGGTGCTTGGCGGAAGTTCCAGCACAGAACCCATAGCTGTGACAGACGCATACAACAAAGCCTCCATTACAATAGTTCAACATGTATAATCCAACTACAGCATGACCCCTGCGCATGCTGACTCGAGGGATTTGGACATCGGAGTTAGCTATCCTACCTCACCTAGAGACTAAGTGTGTTGAAGGATATGCCGCTGTAACCTGTTACTCTACATATTCCGTTTATCTTCGTCAATGAACCTTTGAGCAGTCAAGTTTGCTCTCCCGGAAGTGATTACAACTCAGTCTTATTACGAAACAAGAAGGATACACCTTAGTTCAGACTCCAATCTCAACCGTTAATCATCTAGTACCATGTCTGCGATAAGCACAGGACCCCGAGTGTCGGTTCCTGTTGGCTTCGGTCTCAAATGCATTCGAACAGCCAAAGTCACACCTATATGCTATCAATTGACTACGTGTTAGCATTAATTTGTGCAACGGGGCGAATAAAACTCACGCTTGATACTAAAATGGAAGTAGAGGTGGTCCTGCGGGTTTTGACCGTCAATACTGAGACGGGTGTAATGAAGATATCACTAACCCTCAACGCCTGAGGGCACTTCTGCGCCTTCCTGCACTCTTCCATTGGGCACCTAATCTCCAGCACCCGCTCACGAGTCTTCCACAATGCTGCCCGCCGAGCTTTGAACTCTTCAAACCAAGCATCAACTTGTACTCGTCCGGGGTGTGTGCCGAGTGGTGGGTAGAGATATTCATCGTCGGAGCTCGGACCCTCCCGACGCGGGCCATGGGCAGCTTCGGAAGTAGTACCCGCTACACTCATATGGGTGCTGGCTACAGGAGGAGCGAGCTGATCTACAATGGCCGCTCGTCAGCCAATAATTCATTGAGTAGAGAGCGTCTAACTTACCGGGTTCGGCACAACGAGCTAACTTTGCCCCCACACTTGACAGGTCAGAGTAGGTTTTTTCCGGGTACCATTGTCCATAGAGGTTGTACCAAAGGTAATTATGAGAATCGAACCAATATGGCATCTCTTCGAGGTAAAAGATGGTTTCAGGATTCGGCGGGTTTGGTTTCAGGCTGTCGACCTGACGGTATCGGCTCGCATCATCAACACGACAGATGAGGCGGTGCCTGTCGAAGGCGTAGACGTTTGGGAATGCGATGAAAAACGCTGTTGAAGTGGTGCCAGAGACCTGTGTTGTACTCGCTGCGGGACGCTCCGCACCCTGGCCGAGGAGCAGCCCCTGCTCAGACTCCAAAGTCACCCCCTCGCGTTTCAACTGATATTGACCAACCTAACCAACTGGTAGGGTACTATTTCAGCTAGGGAAGAACAGATTGCTCACTTGTATGCAGTGGCTACTGGCCGACTCTGGAGGGCTAGCACGGTCAGTGTCTTCTGATACTTGTTGTCTTATTTCTTTCAGCTTTTTCGCCAAGGGTAGAAATGTGAGTCCGCCTAAACGTTTGAGATATCAAGGATTAAAAGGCCTCACTTGATTTTTCACAGCGCTGGAGTCTGGACGATCTGAAACGCTGTATGCCCAAGTCTTCATCATTAATTCCCACAATGGGTCTACTTCATCCTCTTTAAATGAAGGAAATTCTTTCGGGCGTTCAGGGAATTTGCGGCTGACACAAACCGCAAACGCAACTGTCATGTTGTTAGGCATATTGCTAAACGGCATCATGCTTGTGACAACCTCCTAGAGGTCATGTAAGACTCCCCGTAGGAATCTATAGGGAAGTCGTGTTTTGCGACGTACCAGCAGTGTCTGTAGCCTTATAAGTTGGTCTCTTCACCCAAAAAACGGCTAACTCACCATTCCAAGCGCATATACGTCTGCCCGCTTGCTCCGTGCCCCTTCCCCATTCAGTATTTCTGGAGCCTTAATGGAATGATGGTCGGACACAGACAATCCTTAATTACGTGGTGTGTGTAGCTGAGAGGAGCACCACCTACCGCCCAGCGCATAGAACACTCGGCGTGTTTAGTTGTTGTCGTGAAGTAGAGGTCGCTCTCTTTCAACTCCGTACATCCAAAGTCAGCAAGCTTCGCTACGCCTTTGTCGGATACCAACACATTCGCCTGCAGCAGGGTACCATAAATGGTTATTCGCAAGTAGGTACTATCTCGATCACCCACGCCCTTAATGTCCCCATGTACCTAACAGCGAGCGGTGAATCTCACAGGGTGTTCCAGTCAGCAATGTGGAAGTTGAACCTACCATGTTGTTCTCATGCAAGTATGTCACCCCTTCGCATATGTTAACAGACTAGATAGGTCTAGCGGTAAGCCAATTGGCATAGACGGCAGGCTGTCACGGTGCTCACTAGGCGGTAACGATCTACACCCGGGTTTCGCTTGATGTACACTGGCAATGTTCCGTTGCTCATCCAGGAAGAGACCATGGCCACCTGCCCTCGAAATTGTGCTAATCCAAACAGCCGCAGCACATTTTCATGCTTAAGACGCGACCAGGTGTACAACTCACGGGCCGTGCGCTGACAATGTATTACTAATTCATCAGTCTGTTGGGCGTAAGTCCCCTCTTGTGGCGCACCTTCAAGACTTTTTTCCCCCCTGTATCATCTTGTTGAGGAAATAAACGAGCACACTTGATCGCTACTCGCTCTCCCCCGCGCAGCGCGCCCTGGTAGATATCGCCAAAGCCGCCTCCGAAGACCGGAGCTTCCCCGCATTGGTCGAGGTGGAGTTCATGGGTGATGTCAGGACATTGGTGAAGCGTTAGAAGTGCCACTATCTCAGCAGAGGACTGGGGTAACAAATATTTTGGTTCAGCAACGGTGAGTATTGGCCTACGTTGCCGATTATCACGCACCATAGTACTGGACACCACATTGGCACCACTTCGGTCTTGCCCTGGTTTGGAAGGGTCGAGATTGTTGATAACATTTGACTGCATAGCGATAACCAGAGGGGTCTCAATGTGCCGCGCAGGTAGGGTAGACTTGGGTCTGGGGATTGTAAAGGTCGTGGCTGAAGCCAGGCAGATGGGGTGTGCTCATCACCACGACGACTCGGCGCTTACTGCATGCAGTCTACATAAAAGCACGTCGGCAAAATCTGGGAGCGTTCGGTGCCGGGGCTTTTGGCCACTTGGTGCCACCAAGTTGGTCACCCAGGTGAATATTCTCCCTGCAAAGCGGTGCCGATTATCAACTTGACGATAAGGCGCGGACGCCTATCAATACTATTATACACCGAGATGTTCGCCTTAACGAGGTGCATAGGCTTTCGTCATGAGGCTTTTAGTGCGTCCTCTAGATCCAGTGTAGTCGTTGGAGGGGAGTGGGAGCTTTTGCAAATTCCAGGATGAGTGCCGAACAGATGAGTGATCTCTTTCTTTGACAGCGCCGCTTTTGGACGTCGATTAAATCACCTTTCCGGCTCGCTTCCCCACATTTTGACGAAAATTTGTTCTTCCAATTATGTACGCGTCGTACATAGAACCATATACATACGCCTTAAGTAAGCCTAACAACACAACCCTAGTGAAATTAAAAAACTTAAACGAAAGAACGACCAGAGCAAAGCCCGAAATTAGCAATCCCAGCCAAGCACGTAGCTATCTGTCTTTGGCCCCTGGGGACCTGCAGGTCCACAGATCCCGTAACCGGACATCTCGCGAGCGAGAAGGTCGACGCAGTTTCGCGCGGAGATGATTTCAGTCTCCATAGTAGACCAAAGACTACAAGCTTTTCGTTAGGGGTGGTGCGATTTAAGATGAGAGACGAGCTTACCCCTCCATCGAATTGACGTAGTACATTCCAGCGTCGAGTTTCACAGGTGGGAAGTTGACGCCCGGCGGGAATATAGGGTACGAGTCCCACTGCGTGACTATCAGCACATGATACTTTACTCGAGCAAAAACTCTCACCTCCTTGCGGTTCACCCACCCAACCTTGCCAACTCCGAACCACCCTGTAAGCGTCGCATCCGAGATTGCCGCCTTGGAGAATATCCTGACGATATACTCCGTCTTGCCGTTCCGCTGAATGACCCCCTCATATCGCAAGGCGAGAAACTCGGGCTGGTAACCCGACGCGGCGGTTGTGATGATCGTACCAGGCAGGGGCGTGGACGTGGTATTAAAGTACGCAGGAAGGACAGCGGTAGTAGTGGTCGAAACGAGTGTCGAGTAGAGGTGAACATAGTTGACCTGAGGCGTGGCGGGCTGTTGGGCGACGCCAACAAACTGAATACCCGAGAGCGCAGCGGGTGCGGCGAGGATCACTGCGTCGTAGGCGGTTGTCACGCCTTTGCTGGTTTGGACATAGTACTTGGTGCCCATTTTCGTGATCTTTGTGACCTGCAAAAAGGTTAGTTGTGATTAAACAATAAATTAACTGAATGCCGGGACATACCGTGGTGCTAAGCTTCACGTTCGCACCGCTCCGGCTCAGGAATTGTTGGAAAATCTGAAAGTTGCCGCCCTGGACGGCGTGCGAAGAGTCCGCCGCCAGACTAGCCATGCCAGCCACAGCCTGGATTGTGCTAGCGTCTTGGGCGTAGTTGAAACGGGTGCTTCCGGTCTCGAACTCGCGGGTCCAGCGTTGATTGACACCGTTGCCGTCGAGGTATGATTGTAGAGTGGCGGCTCCGAGAGCGGTATAGTCCAATGACGTTGCGTACGCGTTGACGGTCGGGAAAGTGGGAAAGGTCGGGCCATATGACCGATCGAATTTACCAAGGAAGTCGTTGCACCTAGCCCAAAATGAAACAAGTTAGATAGGACAGGGATTGTTTGTGTTGCCAAGACTTGCAGGAGGTAAGATACCGTGGGTCCATCCTGGTACCTGGCCCCCATCAGAGCGTTGTCGACTGTGTCATTCCCGGTCGTTCGGTAGAGAAACTGCTTCCCGTCCCACACGCCCAGTCCAGCCGTAACCCCGCCGAGCTCGACGATCTGGAAACCAAATTCGGAGACAGCTCGCATCATGTTCTTGTTGTGGTCTGTAAAAATCCCGGCACCAAGCTCGATGGGAGCGTACGCGGTGTTGCCATACGGATAGACAACCGTGCTACCTGTTCATTTGGGGTTGAGGGACGCGTCACAGCGGCAGCAAGCGCACTTACGACCGCCAATGTAGTTATTCTTGTCGTAGACGTCGACGACGACCTGAGCATTGGGGCTTATCCGCTTCTTTGCGAGTGAGACCCAGTAGGCGGCAGACGAGCCACCCGCGCCGGCACCGATGATGGCGACCTTCGTGGAGGTAAAAGTCGCGCTCGCCAGCGGGGCAAAACCAACGAGTAGAACCGACGCCAGACGCATGGTAAGGAAAGGAGGGTGCGAAATGAAAGTCGGCGAGGAATGTCCAGACCACGTCCATGTTGGAGAACTTTATAGTGTGTGATCCCCAGCGCAGGGCCGGTGACTAGTCCATATGGATGGAAGTGTGCTTCGCGTCAATGGTGCCGCTCGTGCCTGCCGAAGCCCGGAGGCCGCTAGCGTGAACAAGGGAGTGAGCGTCGGTGAATCTCACAACGCTTACGGCAGCGAAATGAACTCCCAAACATTCCGCTTGAATTGGATGTACCCGAGATAATCAGGCACACAAAAGATTAGGTACAAGATATGAGATTGGGTTTTGAGATTGGGGTTAGGCCCCAACAGACTCCAAAAAAAGAAAAAGAAAATCCCGCGACGACGCGAGCCTGTAGTGTAATGGCAAGGTCATCTCGTAGTCGCTCGTGCAAGCAGAGGAGCAGCCACCCGGGCGGCAAAAATTGAATAATCGATATAGGTGCCAATGGCACCGTTTAGTCGATTAAGACTAAAAGAACAGATACTACACTTGATCTAAGCCAAAAGGCCAGAGTGGTAAGGAATCAGGATGCCAGAGTGGGGACTTTATACCCCCGGGGTGTGGTCCGTGCGCCAACCGGAGACCCCCGCGAATTCACACGAGTGACCACGCCGGTTCGGCAAACGAACTGCACCCGAACCGGCGCTTACCCCCGCATTTCATTTCCGATCTTTTGAAACGACGACCATGCTTGCTCGGGCTAGGACGACTCTTCAAAGACAACCACGACTCTCTTTGCGTCTCAACCACACCGCCATGGTCACTCGTCCTGCCGACTGGAAGGCCCGCGCGCCTGCACCACTTCCAAATACGAAAACCTTTGCTGGGGAAGCTACTCTGCCGTCTCTCCCCATTCCGGATCTTGATGCATCGCTGGATCGTCTCAAAGTTAGCTTGAGGCCACTGGCTAGGAGCTCTGTCGAGTTGAATACCGTCGAGGCCAAGATCGAGGAATTGAGGAGTGCTGGGCTGGGCAAGAAGCTGCAAGAGAGGTTGCTACAGCGCAAGGAAGAGAAGGACAAGATTGGGAGTAGTTGGTTGGAAGAGTGGTGGGACGATGTAAGTGCAGGTTTCGGTGGTGTCGTGTCGGCCGCTCATAATTTGCAGGCCGCATACCTAACTTATCGTGATTCGGTGAGTCTCAATACCGAGGATCCGCGGCTATACTTACGCCCGTTGACTAGGTCGTCGTGAATGTATCCTATTATTGTAAGTGCGCCCACGTTGAGCCCTACATCTTCTTACCTTTGTGTGCAGACGGCTTTACACCCCACCCACCCCACCTTCCCCAAACCCTAGTCCACCGAGCAGCAGCGCTCACTCGGTCGGCCATGCTCTTTCGCCAAAAGCTCAAACGAGGGGAAATTGCCCCAGACGCCACCAAGGAAGGCCCATTCTGCATGGATACCTGGCGGTGCGTTCCCACTCGCCACACTGACTTGTCTTCCCGTCTGACAAATTACATAGCTGGATGTTCGATTGCTGCCGTGTCCCTGCCACAGATGGAAAAGATTTTAGCATATCATTCGCCAAGGCTGGTGATACGGGCGATTCCGGGCATGTTGTGGTCATGAGGAATGGGAGGCTGTGGAAGGTTGATGCGGCCGCGCCCGGTGGGGGGCTGTTGGGGACAGAGGATTTGGAAAGGTACGTCGTTTGTTGATTGGGTGGGGTAGCTGCTGAGACGTAAGTACAGGCAATTCGCTTATATTTACGAAAACTCCAAGGAGGCAGCACCCGGCGTTGGGGTTTTGACGTCCAACAACCGGGACGTGTGGGCAAAGGTAAAGTGCGTATTCACTTCGGAGGGCGACCTGACTCATCTGTTGGGGATAGGACTATGCTGCGCTCCGTGAAATTCCGGCCAATTCGGAGATCCTACGCGAAATCGAGTCATGCGCGTTTATTGTATGTCTGGATACGAGCCGTCCCGAGGACCCAGTCGATTTTTCACGTGCGTGCTGGCACGGCGGGGTGAAAGGAGAGGAGCTCGGAAACCGGTGGTGCGTTCCTGTCTGAAATGCACAGGTTGGGGTTGGGTTGATGCGTTGAATTTGGGTAGGGTCGACAAGCCATGCCAGTTTATCGTCTACGACAATGGTGCTGCTGGGTTCATGGGGGAGCATAGTGTTATGGACGGTGAGTGATCTTCCTCTGATTCAAATATGCCCTTTGTTAACTCTATTTCATAGGTACACCGACTGTCCGGTTATGTGACGAAGTTCTCACTGACCTCCACTCACCCTCTTTCCCACACACCGGCACTCAATCTTCCTCGCCCATCCCCAACCCCATTCCACTCGACTTTTCCATAACCCCCGCCCTCAACTCCGTTATTGAATCCGCGCGTACCGCCGCCTCGGATCTCGTCAACTCGCAATCCTTGCAATACCTGCTCGTGCCTTATGGCAAAGACGTCGTCAAGACCTTCAACGTCTCACCCGATTCCTGGGCCCAGCTCACCGTGCAACTCGCGTTTTGGAGGCTGAGTAAAGGGGGAAAGGTACCCGGCGTTGGAGGAGATGGGAAAGGCGAGTTGGCAGGGACGTACGAGGCTGCTACGACGAGGAAGTTTAGAAAGGGCCGGACGGAGACGATTAGGGTCGTGAGTGAGGAGGTCAAGGCGTTTTGTGAGCCAATGGATGCGGGGGATGGTATGTGTTTTTGTTTAATTTCGATAGCGTGGTTGGTTGATGTGGTTTGCTCGTTGGTAGTTCCGGCAGAGACAAAGGTTGAGTTGTTTAGGAATGCGGCCAAGGTGCACATCCAACGGGCAAAGGAGGCTGGAAATGCGATGGGTGTAGATCGGCATATGTTTGGTGAGTTCCGGCTGTCTCTCGTGATTAACGCTTGATTCCAGCCTTTGGTGTTTAGGTTTGAAGCATCTGATTCGGCCAGACGAGGGCGAGAGCGTGCCGGCGCTGTTTTCGGACCCGTTGTACCAACGTGCGTCCAAATGGACGCTCAGCACGAGTGCAATCTTCAGTAAACATTTCCCGGTCTACGGTTGGGTAAGCTTTCCTCTTAGTGCGTCCCCTATGATGATTGCTAAACGGTGTTTCTAGGGCGAGGTCGTACCAGACGGGGTAAGTGCATTGTCCTGGTATTCAAATCGACGACTCACGAGCTGCTATGTCTAGTTTGGGGTCGCATATATGACGGGATACAATGACCGTATGCAGTTTACGATTACCTCGCGAAAGGAGATGCCGTCGGTGGAGTTTAAGGACGAGATTGACCGTGCAGCAAAGGAGCTTCGTGCTCTGTTTGATAATGCGCAAGCGCAGGCCAAGTCGAGGCTTTAGTAGACAGATCGTGATCTGAATGATTAGAATGAAAAGTCGGATGGAATAGATTTCATGATAATGTGTGGGCTTGAGGGGCGAGTGTTGACCTGGATGCTGAAGGAACGTATGCGCGTATATCACGTGACTTGCTCCTGCTGTTGTTTAGTAGTGTTTCGCGAGTGAACTCTGTTCACAGACCATCAGTAAACGCTATTGGCAAGTACCCAATCACAGAGCTAAATCACTTACCAAATCTAGTAATCGAATTAGGTCTATCTCAATTATTTCAAATTCTGACCTGATTTTGATGCTTAGCGTGCTCCATTACCAGGACAGGTAACCTCACCCGGTCTTGACTGGACCAGCTATTCAGACAGTCTAGACATATAAACTGCCTCTTCCACGTCGCTTCCTATGTCGAACCACCCCCATCTCAGACTACCCGCTCCGAAAGCCATCCACCTCTTTTAATCACCGATACTTGACATTATGGTCTCCAACAAACAATACGCCGCCGACTGGAAGTCTCAGAACGCGTTCACCCATTTTGCAGAGCTCTGCAGCGTACGCGGGCACCCTGCGCTTGCGCACGTCCCTTCAAAACTGCCCACTGCCGCATGGTTTCTGCAGACATCTATCTCGCGCGGAGCGTGGGACGGTAGTAATCTTGCCAACGGAGTACAAGAGTTTGCGCTGAAGTTAGATCGTGACTGGCCAGAGTGGGCTGTGAGTGGTTTACCTCTCGGCTATCTGTGTATATGTTCTAATTTGCTTCACTAGGCCAACACCACAAATGTGCTCGGTGTCGTCCTCCACGACATGTTTTCCGACGCCAACTTTTTCCCCTCTCTCGAATCCCTCCCTGCCCACCAATCGTCCATTACGACTTGCATCCGATTCGAGAAGCTGCTGTATATGGAGGCGCAGATGCGACACACGTGGGAGTGGTGGCAGGTTAGCCACAAGTTGAAACCTGCGACGTGCTTCCGCCCGAGTCTGTTGCCTGGTGGGAAAGCAAAAGTAGAGTGCGCTGGACATCCTATCAACGGCAAGTCGAGGAGGACGTATTCTTGGAGAGCGTACCACGAGATTGTTGCGAGTGAAAAGGGGGAGGTGCGGGCGACGGCCAGGAATATGATTGTGGACGACTGGGTTTTGGTTTGATTCTGGTCTGGTTTCGGGAGTCGTCTGTTCGATTGACACGCCTTGTTTTACCTATTATTATTGTTATTCGGCGCTTGCCATTTTTAGATTTGGTGGCAGCGTGCAATTGATGTATGTTTTATGTCGTGTAAAGGACATATTTCCAAGCAGGGTCGAGACGAGTGAACTGAAGGTGTGAACCGCCAAGTCGTATGTAAAAATGGCGTGGATGTATGCCAAGGCTGACAAATATACATTTGATCGAAGCGGGACCCTGCCGAGACAGGAGTATTTCCGCAAGTTGATTCTCTCTGCCCCACCACGACCGCGTCTTTTCCCCTTTCATCTGTCTCCCTCCAACGACGCTTTGCTGCGCCCCCACCGTCCTTCGACACTCTTCACCACCGCACCACCATGAAGTATTCCATGCTTGCGTCGACCGCCGCTGCGGTTCTGGCTTGCTCTCCGCTTGTGGCTGGAAGGAACCATGCCCACGAGGCGTATCTGCAGGCAAGAAAAAACAGTTTTCCCGCGGCGTTTCTGGTTGCTAAACTATGTGTGTTTTGCAGCGCCGTCAAGCTGCGTTGTCGTCGTCGTCCGCTGCGCCGTCTCACACCACTGGAACCCCGGCGGCGTCCTCGGCGGCGGTCTCGAGTGCTCATGCATCGAGCGCTGCTCCCACCTCTGGCGCAGTCACTGGCTCTGCTAGTGCCCCTGTGGTAACGTCCGCTGCTGTTCCGACGACTGCTTCAAACAACGACATTCCACCTTTGGCCCAAATCACCATGGGTGGTCCGATCCAACCGCCGGTTCCTCTCCCGAGCACGTACCAGGCTGGTGCGACACCCCCCGTCAAGGGCGCCGTTCCGCTGCCGAGTAGTACGCCCTGTTTCAATTCACATGTCACACAGGCACTAATTCTGCACTAATTTACAGGAGCCCTTACGATTTCCAATTACCCTACTATGGACAAGGTTCCTCCAATTGACTCCCCTGAAGTCAAGGGATGGCTCGCTGAGGTCGCGGCCAAGAATCCGAACATCCCATTGATTAGGCAAACTGTAGACGGGTCTTGTGCCAGTGACCCGGCGATGGCTGCCAATGGCACTGCGGTATGTGGTCCAACATTCTGGCGTGGCGCAACTCGCTGAATGTCGGTTAGGCTGGAAACTGTTGGTGGACGTGTGGAGGCTGTACACGAAGCACAGACATTACTGTTTGCCCGGATAAACTGGCGTGGGGTTTGACGTGAGTTTCCGTTGGTCCTAGTCTGTAGCTTGATTCTGACATATGTTTAGGTACGACGACGGCCCATCGCCTTATACCCCTTTGCTTTTGAACTTCCTTGACCAGCATTCGCTGAATGCTACTTTCTATGTTGTTGGTTCGCGTGTCATCTCGCGCCCTGAGATTGTCCAATATGAGTACATGAAGGGACACGAGGTGGGCAGCTTTCGTGCTCGCGAGGCCCGTACATTAATATTTTGTCTTGTTTCTAGCTCTCGGTTCACACCTGGTCTCATAGCGCTCTCACTACATTGACCAACGAGCAAATTGTGGCCGAACTTGGGTGGACTCGAAAGGCTATCCACGATGTTACTGGTATATCTATTTCAGTCATTTACAACGGCTTTAGTTCTAATTACGAGTTGTAGGCGTTACCCCGTTGACCATGCGCCCGCCCTATGGTGACATTGATGACCGTGTCCGTGCTATTGCCATGGCTATGAATCTGACCCCGGTCATTTGGACGGGTGTTGGCCAGGATGAGTTTGATACATCTGGTGCGTCATGTTGAAACAGGTAGCAATCATCCACTAACTGCTCCGTAGACTGGCGTATCCCTGGTGGCACCGCCAACGGCACTTCGTCCTATGCTGCGTTCAACAAGATCTTGACCAAGGCCACCACTCTGGACACCGGCTTCATCGTTCTTCAACACGACTTGTACCAAGAGACCGTTGACCTCGCAGTTGGTTACATTCTGCCCGATGCGATTTCCCACGATCCCAAGTTTGCCCTCTCGAGCGTCAACCACTGCTTGCACCAGTCACTCGAAAACGCCTATGCCGAGACTTCGACCAAGGCTGGAAACGGTACGACTGGTGGTGGATCTGGGTCTGGTAGCGGTAGTGGAAGTGGCAGCGGCGCGAATGGAGCAAGCGGGACAAGCGGTGCTGGGAGGAACGCTGGCGTGAACGTTGGCATTGGTGCCGTGGTTGGCCTTGCGGCTTTGGTTGTGGGGCTGTTTGTCTGAGTGGAGGATCTGGTTTTATTTTTAGTTTACACTCGCTCATTTAGATTAATGGCATGGCTTGTTCTCTCTTCACTGTCTGGTCAATAGCAGTAACATTTTTTGGGATCAAGTCACCGATTTGGAAGCCTTTAGGGCCTGTTAAAGTCGAAACTGGAGAACATCGGTCCAAGTGACCGTGATCCAGGGTCCCTCGTCTAAATCATGTGACCTTTGGGTCTAATCGCGTTGACCACATCCATCCAACGTCCACCTCGCGACGATTGATTTCTGCTCACCTCAAGGAACTCTGTTACTTCCCGCGGGACGTTAGGATATACTTCTCTGTACGTTGTCCATGTAGATGGCTCTTAATTATTCTCTCGCTTACCCCAACTCCTTACGCCACACAGAATCCTATTACTTGAACAAGGTCGCCCGGGTGACTCCTGAAGCACTATTGGGTAGCAATCCAACAACCTGTAATGTCCCTGAGCCAGACCAGCAACGCCTCGCGTGGAATGTCCAAAATTTCTTCATTCAAGCGTGACTGGGACGGAGAACCTCCCGTCGCGTCCTCTTCTCAAGAAACTGGCCGTACTGTAGGGAATGTCCCAACTGGTCCCAGCTCTGGTGCAGCCAACTCGTCTGCTGGTGGCGCCACAAAACCGGGCGGAAGCAAGCGCTTCGCGGCGATCATGGCCGCGCTACAAAACGCTGGACTCGAGAACAAGGCGAGCGGGACATTGTCGACCGCCGGTTCTGTTTCGGTTTCCCAAACACCGACTACGACTACTTCGAGCACTGCTGCTTGGGTAGACTCTGTGGCTTCGTCTAGTGTTACGTCTAGCGCCCAGTCTACGGCGAGCAAACGGTCGCATGAGGATGATGCCGAGCAAAATTCGAAGAGGCGGAGAGGGAGTCGGGAGAAGGATGCGAGCGGGGTTCAGATGTCGCTTACGCTTACGAACCAGAATGCGGTGGAGAACCGGCCGGTGGGAGGAGGCAAGGATAATCTGGTGATCACGCTCAGTTATGAACAGTCGCAGATTTTGCAGTTGGTCAAGGATGGGAAGAATATCTTTTTCACGGGGTCTGCTGGTATGTTCTTTTCGTGTTTTGTGGAGGTGTGAAGTAATAACGAGTTGGACAGGAACTGGCAAGTCGGTGCTGCTTCGGGAGATTATCAAGGCGTTGCGCAAGAAGCATGGAAAAGCTCAAGATTCGGTTGCGATTACTGCGTCGACTGGCATTGCGGCTTGTAATATTGGAGGTCAAACCTTGCATTCGTTTAGCGGGATTGGTATTGGTGAAGGAACGCCGGAGAGTTTGGCGACCAAGATCAAACGGAACAAGAACGCGACTTCGCGGTGGTTGAGGTGCAAGGTACTGATTATTGATGAAAGTGAGTAGCTATGTGAATTTGTATTTTGGGACGTTTTTGACATTGCACTCGGCTCATAGTTTCCATGTTGGACGGTGATCTGTTTGACCGACTGGCCCGTGTCGCGTGCCTCATCAAGAAGAATACGAGACCCTTTGGTGGCATTCAGGTGTGTAATCTTGGGTTGTTCGCGTTTCTTTTACTCACTGCTCTGCAGCTTATTGTCACTGGCGACTTTTTCCAACTGCCGCCTGTGATGAAAGGTGGGCAGCCCAAGTTTGCGTTCGAGGCCGAGAAGTGGACCGAGTGCGTTGAACGGACGTTCAACTTGACCAAAGTCTTTCGCCAAAAGGATCCTCGTACGTGCATCGATTGAACTCTCGAATTCTTTGGCCTAATTTGCTGTTAGGCTTCGTTGATATGCTGAACGAAATGCGGTTTGGCCGACTCACCCCCGCGTCGATTCGTACTTTTCATGAGCTCGCCAGACCTATCTCTGATGGCGACATCGAGGCTACCGAGCTATTCCCGCGCCGAGAAGACGTCGACCGCGCTAATGAACTCCGAATGGCCGCGCTTCCAGGTCGTGAGGAGTCGTTCCCCGCGCGTGACGGTGGAATAATCACCGACCCAGTCCAGCGCGATAAGATGCTTCAGAACTTTATGGCGCCCAAGGGCCTCATCCTCAAAAAGGACGCACAAGTGATGTTACTCAAAAATATTGACGAAACCTTGGTGAACGGAACGGTCGGCCGCGTCGTCGGTTTCTTCGATGCGACTGAGGTGGACATTGGTGAAAAGGGCGAGCTGATCCAGATATACGCCCCAAACGAAAAGAAGCAGCTTTCTTCGGCGGCCAAGGCGAAACAAAAGGAGCAACCGGGTCCGCTGAAAAAGTACCCGCTGGTGGAGTTTAGAGTTCCACGGGGGACGCGCAAGATGCTTGTCATGCCCGAGTCGTTCAAGGTCGAGCTTCCAAATGGAGAGGTGCAGGTTAGCAGGACACAGTTGCCGTTGATCTTGTCCTGGGCGATGTCCATCCACAAGAGCCAGGGACAGACTCTTGATAGGGTCAAGGTGGATTGTGGGAGGATATTCGAGAAAGGCAAGTTTCCCTTTTATCAGGATTCTTGGAAAGATTCTCATGATGTCATCTCCAGGTCAGGCATATGTCGCGCTTTCTCGAGCGACGTCCCTTGAGGGACTTCAGGTTCTCAATTTTAACCCCCAAAAGGTAATTCGATCAGCACAGCCGACTCGTTCCCCGCTCATTTGTTGTTTTGCCAGGTCCTCGCACACGATAAAGTCAAGACCTGGAGTGGGACACTGGAGTGTATCTCGCACGGAGATTTGTAGGCATGCGTTTCCGCTTGTAGTGCGTTCGTTGATACCCCCAAGGGCATATATGTGTACTCGTTTACTTAAATAATTTATCCCCTCTACTAAGATAATTGTTATGTTTTACTGGAGAAAGGACAATGCTGCGAACATGTCACGTGCAATCAACTTGCTGAAGTTGACCACGCGCGTTGTTGCTGTCTCATGGCGCAAACCTTATTCCCTTGTTAAACTGGATACGAAGTAAAGATAGTCTTGCCTGTACGGGCAGGCGCTCACGAATCGTGGCTCAGTGACCAAGGCTGTGTTCGGGGATCCCATACCCTCTCCCAACTGATACCTGGACTGGACAACCATCTCCCCTCGAGCTAGGCCCAGAATATGCAAGGACTAAGGAACTGGCACCATCGTCGCAAGGCCTCTGCATCTCCTTCCGCCGGCATTCCCTCTGTGGAGGGATGCGTCTTCGATACGACGTTGATCAGCAAAGGCTTTTTCGTTGGCGAAGAAAGGGTCAACTGCGTGGCTTTGCTTCGTAAGTTGATTTTTAATCGTTGGGCTCGGCAAAAAGATGCTGTGCCGCCACTCATCGCCTTTTCAATCACAGAGAACGGTCAAAGCATCCTTTACGGAACCAACAACGGCGTCTTTTTCCAACGATTATGCGGTGATCTGACTAGCGCCCCGATCAAGGTGCTTGACCTTAAAAAGGTAAATCACATTGGGATGTTGAAGGAGCCGGAGTTGCTTGTCGTCTCAACCAGTGCGTAGCTTGCCCACGATGGTTTATAACATTTTCTGATCGAGGCATTCCAGGCGATTCGGTATTTGTCTTCCCATGCGTCCCAACCGAGGGCTTTGGTGCGATCACTCCGGATAAAGGGATCAAGGTCGCCAAGGCCGTCACGCTGCTCAAGACCGGGCATCACCTGGGCAGCGAGGTGCTCTGTCTTGTTAAGTCGCAGAAACTCTCGAGCACTATCAACGTACTTCGACCGTTGGACAGTAATAAAGAATCCTCGTCCGCGGAACGGCCAAAGACCCAACAATTGACTTTTGAAACCACTCCCAAGAGTCCAAGCCTTAAGGTGTTCAAGGTACAACTGATTTTCTCACCCCCTGCAGATCTGCTCATAATGAAACACCTTTTTCAAACGTAGGAGTTTTACGTAGCATCACAGTGTTATTCGGTCCATTTCCTCAAAACGAAACTTGTCCTAGCATGTACAAGCGGGTTTGAAATTGTGGACCTCGAGACGCTTGATATCCAAGCTTTATTAGATCCTGCCGACGTGTCCCTCCGGTTTCTAAAGGCTCATCGAGACCCGCGCCCGATTACGCTCTACCGCCTAGAAGCCAATTTTTTGTTATGTTACACTCGTGAGTAGTAAACGATTTGCCCTCTCGGTGTATTTATGCTTATAAACATATCTTACAAACACGTTAGACTGTGCTTTCCATGTTGACAAGAACGGATGGCGGGTAGAAGATAATCCTATCATGGAGTGGAATGGGGTGTCAAATTCCTTCGGTCAGTCCCTGTATGCGTACGCTGCCCGGTGACTTATTTATAATTACCCTTGACAGCTTTCAACTACCCTTACCTTGTGATTTGCCTGCCAAAGCACATCGAAGTTCGGGATGTTCGGGATGGGAAGGCTGTACAGGTCATCCAAGGCGATAACTTCCGCTGTCTCTTCGAAAACAACGAACCTTCGAAACCATCTTTGGGCGTATACCCAGGAGAGAACAAACCGATGGTCATGGTTTCCGATAGCCAGGTTGTACTACTCCAAAGTAGATCTCCATCTCGAGAGGCAGAGGCAGGCGCTGGGCAGGATGCAGGTGCGCTAGCCAATACATAGACCTCATCTGCATTCCTATATTTATATGCATACTGTTGTTAATGCCTTTTTTCGTTGCCCCCTCTGGTACAATAACATGTGTCCTCGCACACGCCCCGGTTCGCGAAACACATGACAGCGTGGATTTGTTCTTATTTGGACCTCACCGGTCAACCCAGTGGTGCTTAAGCTGTGCATCTAGAAGGTCTACATACTGTATTGGGCGATGCAATGACGCTGGGCATGCTTGATCCACGCGTGCCCACCATCGCCCTCGTCAGTTATAAACCCGGGTGATCCCTCGAAAGCTCTACCACCCCTCCAGCTACGCTCAACAAAGTATGACAACTTCCCAAGTCATTGCTCGCCACCCCGACTTTTCCCAGAGCCCCCAGGGCAAAGTGATCAACCGGTTACTCATTGCCTCGCTCGTCGTTGGTACCATCTCCTTCGCCCTCGGCATGGTTCGCTTCGGCACTACTTCCATCTTTCTCATCCCCAGTGCTTGGGCCCTTATGCTGCTCCACCATATCACCGTTTTATGCCGCCTCGCTAAATACAAAAAGCGGACCACAGTGCCAACATGCGATACACCCCCGTTCCTCAAACACGCGTTCAACATCTGGACGCTGGTTCTCAGCTTTATCACATGGCTCGCGGGCGGAATAACGACCATAACCATCACCGCCAGCTTCAGTTACTATACGTACTATAGCGGTTTCGATGTTATCGACATTCTCGCAGGGGCGCTAGGAATCATTGAAGGTGGATTGGTCTTGACCCTAGTGGTCTTCTGCTGGAAGGCTTTGTCTAGGGAGGGGTACAGTGGTGTTGGGTGGTAAGCGGTTTCCCTGGCAGTTAAAGCGAGCCGCAGCTGAAACTCTAACTCCAGCAACCGTGCTCACATGCACGTGGTGGGTGATGCCGAGTCCACGATGTCTGACAAGGACTCGTGCATGAAGGTCCCAATTTAAGGAACAGTAAACGTTACGCTGTAGCGGGTGGTCCTTTTCACTGCCCAATATCACCGTTTAACTGTTACATGATATTTTGTGATTTAGTTGACTTAATTTTTCTATACGGTTGCCCGTGTGGTAGTCAGTGCCTCGTCCACCCTGGCTATTCTCGAATCGTCTTGTGTATATTCTCTGTTCAATGTCAAGACAAGTTCACTCTGACAGGCCATACCCTCTGCTTTATCGAAACACAGCATACATTCAGTGACACGTCTGGAGCCAAACGTTTGCCGCACCCGAAAGACCACCAGCTTCATATATGCGGGCTGAATTTTAGCCTTCCAACAATGCCAGGCAGGGTACTTTGTTTATGTACCCCTGGGTTAGATAACATAATGGTACATGTGTGGCTGTGGAGATGGCGCTTATCCACGTCGGAAGCAAAGTTGTACACGAAATCGTTACCGGCGCGCGTCCGAATCCTCGTCAAGACCGTCAAGACCGTTTAACAGCGTCAAACACACCATGGTGAGCTCCCCGATGCACTAGTAGGCGTTTGGATGAGACGAAACGACGTTTGAACGGCGTTAAACGAGGTGGAAAGGGCGGGTGGATGGGTGTTGGTCAGATGGATCACATTGGACAGGATGCTCATTGCAAAACTTGGATTTGCGTAGGCCCGAGGACCCAAAAAGCACTTGAAGCGCCTTGCCGCGCCCAGCTCGTGGATGCTGGATAAGCTCTCTGGAACCTATGTGCGTATGGGGCCCAGTTACAAGTTGACGACTCGGGAATTTATGTGATCGATCCACTAGGCTCCTCGTCCGTCCCCTGGTCCCCACAAGCTCCGCGAGTCCCTCCCCCTCTCCATCTTCCTCCGAAACCGCCTCAAGTATGCCTTGACTGGTCGTGAGGTTACTGCCATCACCGCTCAGCGATTGATCAAGGTGGATGGCAAGGTTCGCACCGACAACACCTACCCTACTGGCTTCATGGGTACGTTCCGTCTATATCTATGTGTTGTAGGCAGGCTCAATTTTGGCATTTAGACGTTGTCTCTATCGAGAAGTCTGGCGAGCACTTCCGCCTGCTGTACGACGTCAAGGGCCGCTTCGTTATCCACCGTATCACTGCGGAGGAGGCCACATACAAGCTCCTCAAGGTCCGCAAGGTTGCGCTTGGCGCCCGAGGTGTCCCTTATGTCGTCACCCATGACGGTCGAACAATCCGTTACCCTGATCCGAGCATCAAAGGTGAGCAAAACATCGCTCTTTCTTGTAAACTTTCCTCATAGGTATAACGCAGTCAACGACACCGTCAAGTTTGACCTGACTACCGGCAAGATCACCGATTCTCTCAAGTTCGATACTGGTAACTTTGTTACGATCACTGGTGGGCGTAACATGGGTCGTGCGGGTACTATCGTGCATCGTGAGCGTCACATTGGAGGGTTCGATGTTGTTCACGTGAAGGACGTCCTTGACCGCACCTTTGCCACTCGGTGAGTTTATTGTGCCGCAGGGGAAGCTTACCGTCTGAACAACGTACGATAGGATCTCCAACATCTTTGTCATTGGCGAGGGATCAAAACCATGGGTCTCGCTCCCCAAGGGGAAGGGCACCAAGCTCACCATCTCCGAGGAGCGCGACCAGCGCCGCAGGCAGCGTGCTGCCGAGGTGTAAGGGTCGGGTGGGAGGGCGATACTTTTGTTGGATATGCCGTAAGCTTCCCGGTGTGCTGTTCTATTACTATGCAATGTTATGCATTTCCATTGTGGATGTGCAAGATAGATACAGTAGCAAGCAGGAGCAGCATGATAATCACGCCAGTGTTGTACGCAAAATTCGAGTCTTCAAACATTTACATGCATCAAAAATAGATAAAATGTCAGAAAGCAGGGGAAAGCGCAAGCCAATCAAACGTGAGGGTTCCAACCTAGCAAGAGTGTTGAGTTGGTTAGCATATATGCAACCATCTTGGTCAAGACTTCGCAGAACTCACCAACAAATATTTGTGATAAATTTCCGGGGTCCGTTGCGGTCGCGATAAGGTCATTCACTGTGTACTCCACACTCATAGACGTATCTAGCTTTCGTGAAACCGACGAGAGGGCACGGTCAGCTGCTTCAGCCTCTGCGGTGTCTAAGCCCATCCCGTCGATATTAGTGTCTGTGGTGCCTTGGATATGTTTGATTTTCACAGGAGCAGCGGACCTATACAAACCGTCAGCTTGATTTAGTGCACGTTCAGCTAATTGGGGCATACCAGGAATGTAACGGGTCGTGGTTGAACACCTCTAGAATAGTCTTGATTACACCCGCTTGTTCTCTTAGTACGCGCAGTGTTTCCTCTGAACAGCGTCGGAATACACCCTCCGTTCCGGACGACCCCAGGCCGTCGACCATGTCGGCGGTGAGTCGGAACGGAACAGTTTCGGGAATAGGCAGAAGCCGACCCTACAGCGAGCTTCAGTATCAGCACCCCTAAACTCGGGACCTAGTAGACATACCTGGTCAAACGCAATACCAAGGTCAATATGCACAACTTCTCCCGTCATGTTGTGGATCAGGATATTGGACAAGTGCCTATCTCCGAGCCCAAGTACGTGCCCAACTATCGAGGTGGTAGCAACCGACCGCTGGTAGTTGAGGCGCATGTCAAACCACGCGGTCGGCAGCTTGTGTGCCTCAGTGAAAAAGTGGCGCATGACGGGCTTGAAGTTCTCTCGGATTTCCATGAATGTGTCGAGTAGCACTTGGGGTTTGCCAGTTGCCCGAGCTTTGCGGAGATTTTCGGTACATTTTGCAGGCAACCAATCGTCGGGCGAGTATCTAAAAACACCGGTTACCCATGGTGATGTGTGCGGCGTGCAGACTAGACTTACTTCCTGTGTGCGTTGAGCAACCATCCCCCGAGCGGCGTAGTATTCGTTACGAACTCCAACATCCCAGCTTGTGAGGCCAACGGAATGACCTTGTAAGTCCTAACCCTCAGATTACGCTTCTTGCTGGCCCGATCTCGTTGAAGCAGGATGTTCACGAGCTCAAAGACTTGTTCCATAACCGCGTCCTGGCGCAGATCATCTTCGCCCTCGCCTTTGAACTGGCATCATCATAAGCAATGCTAGAATATTCGTGGGTTCTCGTTAAGCGTACCAATTGCTTGTATCTCTCTCCATCGTCGCCTAGGCAGTCACTGATTTTGGGAAGATTGATTCCGCCAGCGGTCGAGAACTTGCTCCCATAGCGTTGGACACGCACGATCATATCTTCATACCGGCATGCCAAATCAATCGGAGTATATGCGGTTGAAACGGGCACATCCAAGTCTTTCAGCTTTGCTAGTTCCAGGTGCGCCGGCACCATCTTGACCTTGCTTTCCTTGAGCTCTTTATCCGCTTTAAGCGAGTACTTTGCCCATTGAAGGCAGGCGTCGCATAGCCGGACAAATTGGGACACCCGTTTACCAACCCGAGGATCCCGTTGTAGTTGGTCCAGGATAGCCCGGGCGGCCTCGTCACGTCCGTTTTGAGATTGTGGGTCGACAGCGGCAGAGCGGGACTGTCTTCGACTAGTGGTTACCGCAGTAGTGCCAGGGCGAGAGGAGGCAAGCGCATAGACTTGGTAGAGCGCATGGAATGGGTGGTCACGGCAAAGGCGGGCCATTAGGCTGCGAACGTTCTTGTGACCTGCATCATTTGAGGACGACAGCCGGGCGGAAATTTGGTGAGCAAGGAATACGAATTTGTGGGAAGGGATTTCCTCGAGGGCTTGTCGGAGAACCGAGCCATTCAAGGAATTATCTGAAAAGTTCATGAACCACAAGGAGCAGAGTCGAATGATAGTTTCGTTATTTTGCGAGTCGTCAGCGACCAGACAGTGGGCATACATCTCGATCGCTTGCTCCAGGAACACCCGCTGGGATTTGTTGTACCTCTCGAACTGTTCTGTATCAGCCTTGAGCAAAGCTTGAGATTTGCGCTGTTGCTGGGTTAGTTGGGGGTTTCCGGCCAATGATCGCAGGCTCTCTCCAATTTGAGTGAGCTCGTTTTTCTTACGGTCCATTCTTGCTTTAAGGCGCTTGACCTCCGGAGATGACCTAAGGGTAGTGTTGTATTGTTCTTCCGCGAACTTGGCGTATCGGTGATAGACGATAGCGTGCGAAGGATGGCGATGGAGATCTTTCAACATTGTTTCGGCCCGCCCGAAGTATTTTTCTCGAATATCCATTGGCTGCTCCAGGCGTGCGTCTGAAATCCACGTGCCCTGATTGGGGAGCAAGTTAAGGAAGAACTGCTGGTTGACAATTAAACCAACTTACCATGAGCGAAAGGAGCTGCGCGGTGGGGACCACTTCTTTTGAAGACCGGCTACGTTTGTCCAAATGTCGCGCGAGAAATTGTTTCAAGAATTCGACGGCCATTTTCTGTTCTTGTTGAGCCCACATGACGCTGGCGAATTCCTGAGCATAATTAGACTCATGTTGAATTGTCCCGTTGTTGGCTCGTGTGATGGAATTGAGTGCTATCTGGGATTTTTGAGCGTTCCGGGCCGCTTCAGACAGGCGTATTAAGAGATCTTGCTCGGTTTTTAACAGTATTTTGGTGGAATCGGAGTCCACGTTTCCAATCTGCAGAGCACGGTTTTTGTGTATGCTAGCGCGGAGCAAAGATAGGCGTGTGGCAACTAAACATTCATAATCGTCGAACCTGGTCGAAAGAGTTAATGAATAGTGTCTGATGGAAACTGTTAAATGGTGCTCACTCGAACTCGGTGGAAAGTTGGGTGAATGCGTGCCCCTCGACTCGGTTGAGTTCAGGCGCTTGTAGGAATTCCTGAACTTCGCCAATACACATCAGGGCTCGTGTCGACTGGCGGACCTGTGACATGTCTTCTAAACCTAAAACCCTTAAACGTTCCAGTTCGTTACGGCGAGCCTCAAGGACACGGAGTTCCACTGTAGCAGGATCTCGTTCTTGATGTACCGCTCGCAGAGCGTAGTATAGCGCCGACCCTGGAGGGAATTCTCCAGCTGCAACGGGGAGATCCCAAGTTTCAGTGCGCCAACCAAGAGAGTAACCGTCATCCGATGAAGGAACTTGGGTGTTCTGGGATCCATTGATCATCGCCATTGCCATATTGTCGAAGCCGAAGGACTGTAACGAACTCAGGATACCCGGGATACTCGAGGCGGACGTGCCAGGGCTCTCAAACATGGCTCCCAAGAACTGAAATGCCTTGTCCCATCGACCTTCATGGTGAAAGCGCCGAATTAGATGTGTTTGCACGTTGTCGCTCCGGATACCATAAAACCCGTCCGGTTCGTCGATATGAGTGTAGATATCGTAAAGTATCTCTTCGGTGCTGCGCGTAATATGGGAGTCAGAGAAGTCGTGGTTGCGATCTTTGTATAACTCAAGAAAAAGGATTGCCGTAGTGTAGGCCCCGCATCGTAACGCGCCCTCGCTGAGAAGACGGTGGTCGATGTGTAGCCAGTGGTTGTACGACAGCCAATCCCGAGGCTCGGTGGGTGATAACGGGTGAAAATTCCGCAGGTGGAGCACGATCTGGATGACGCAGCCGATGATAGCTGTTGAGACAGATTCTTGGACGAGCAACCCAGTAAAATATGAGGATATGTAAGCCCTAGCAGAGTGCTCGTCATGTTTGAATTTGGCGGCGCCAAGTCGGTACTCTTCGTGTTGGAGGATAGCATGGATTAGGACAGGAAGGAGCTGCTTCGCAAGTACGTCATCCATATGGATGATGTCTACGAGCTGGGCAAAATATTCTTGGCCGTTGACAGATGACAATGTTGCGCAGAAATACGAGCCAATAGTACGGACCCACGTGGAGTAATCCACCGTAGCGGCCTTGATATCCTCGGCCGTTGATAGCTCCTCGATCGACCTCGGCTCGATGATAAGTTGTACTTCAACGTGGCGCGTGTAGAAAAGCCGCTCTTGCTGTACGCTCCGGGATGTCGAAGGGGTTCCAGGAAAGCTGGTGGTGTCAACATCTAGACTCGATAGACGACCAATTGTCTGATATGCGGTGAACACCTTCAGAGCGTCCTCGGAATACACTAAGTCAAAGAGGACAACTAGTATCGCCATGAGCGGAGATGTCGAGTCTCGTTTGCTTTTGGCAGCGTGAGTCTGGTGTATAGAATCTACAGAGTGGGCATCGTGTTGATCGGAAGTCAATGCAGCTATGCTCCCCTTGTTAGCAAATAGCAAAGCTGCAAAAGCCGTGGCGTCTTCGTTTTGCAACTGATCTCCTGAAGGAATACACGACTTGAGATGCCAGAAATCGGCTTTAGCGAACGTGGACAATCGTACTTCGTCGCTGTGGGCAATGGACAATAGGCGGTGCACAGTCCGGAACTTGCTGGCGTTGGACGCGTAATGCTGTAAAATGTAGGACATGTTCTCCGAATCCAGTTCCTCCGCTCGCGATGCTAGCTCCGGATATTTGAGCTGCCTCGGCCACAGAGCAAGCACGTTGAGGATTTCGGGCTGTAGTTTTTGAGATTCGTCGGACTTGGAAGCCTCTTTCTCGAGTCTAGCAGCAACGCCTTCGACCCAATCCATGAGTTTGTCGCCTAGATGATGCATGAATGAATCTGTTTCGCGAGTGTAATCGTAGGCGATACGACCCATTCTACCAAGTACTTCGAGTCGCGGAGTTCCAGAAGTGATTGCGGCTATATGTCTCGGGACGAAGGTGAGACACCAGTCCAGCGCCGACTGGGCCATACGTGCGAGATCGGGTTGAGTCAAGAGCAGCGAATAGCCATGTATGAGAGTGCGAAGGAGTATCCAATCTCTCCGGAAGTGCTTCAAAGATGCGACTACGATGCTCAAGGCGCGTAAAAGACGGAGCTGCTCATTTACGAGGGGGGATTTGTTAATGGATATGAATAGCCGGTGCACCACATGATAGGCAAGGTGCGACTCTACGAAGAGGTTTGATTGGCTTTCGAGGAACCAGAAAAGGGAGGCTATCACGGTTTGAGGGGTAAATGCTGGCAGCACTGGATCATGCAGCGGAAAATCATCGTCGCCCCAGTAGTATTGGAAAGTTTCGAAGTCTTTAGCCGCACTGGCCTTGCCTTGTTGGCGAAACGCGCCAATGATATCTTCATCTGGTGCCCCGTTGATGGTACGAACAATCGAAACTACGATTAGGGGGGCTACCCGAGCAAAGTAGTCTTGCGGTAATTCTCCAGGAGGGCAGGCGTCGTTTGTGCGGCTGAGAATCACGTCCCTTAGATCGTCTCTGGCTTCTTGAGACAGGAAGCGAGTGTCTTTGTCAAGGCTCTCTTCATGGTAGAAGACGATGGACAGGCCGATAACATCGTGGAAGCAGTTCCGAAGCCCCTCGGACTCGGACATGCCAATGCTTTTGCAGAGACTCTGGAATTGTTTGATACCGTGCGAAACAGATTCCCTGAGCCCATCAGAAAGTAGAAGCGTTGGGCCAACAAGCTTGAAAGACTCTTCGATGCGCTCTCTAGAAGACTTGTAACCCAAGATATGGCTAGGGATATGAGCAAAGTCCATTTTAGCGAGGACAGTCGAGAATGCGATCTGGGATGCATATGCTTCGAACAACTGGGAGAGGCTGGTTAAGCCCATCCGATCGGAGACTGCGACTAGTACGGATTCCATGTGTCGGCTGAAAGAAGTCGAATGATAACAAGTCTCGAGGAGGTGCCAGTATGGGCCACGTCTAACCGAAGAGCTGACGACCATGACGTTGCCCAACGCAATGAAACGGGTCAACATGCCCTCAAAACTAGTTTATCTATCAGTGCGGTCAATTCTATATATATAGAAACCGCGGTACTTACTCGTCGATGGAAACGGACAACTGCGCCCTAACATCTTGGTAAAAGGCCAAAGGGTTGGTGTCGGTATACTTCAGCGACCTGAAAACACCAGCTGCAGCTTCGGCAGCCCGGAAACGCACACGAATGTCACAGTCGGAGCCAAGATTAACTAACATGGTTCCAGGAAGATGTTCCGGCGAAACGTCCCCTGAATCGTCGCTAGATGGAACGGACCAGATAGACTGCTGTGGATCGATTGCCAAATAGTTCCCCATCAGCACCGTAAGGCGATCTCTGCTCTTCCAAGAGTGAACCTTCTGGGTGACCAGCATTTCAGAGAACCAATGAAGCAAGACCCGAGACTGGACACTATAGTCTTTGTCGACATCAGTAGGCTTAGTCCAAAGGGGCATGACACACTCCAAAAACGCGAGTAGAATCAATTGCATCTTCTCACAACGTGGATGGCCATATGATTTGAGGAGCTCCCCGAGGTGATCAAGCATATTCTCCAGACTGGAAGCACTCAGGTGGAGATATCGACGACGAACACATTCAAAAACCTCCGGCGCAAGTGTGAAAAAGGCTAAGCCGTCACAGGACTGCAAGAATTCCAAAAGACTACGGTCTCTAGTCGATTCTAGATTGGGTGACTGTAGCATCGGGGCCGCGGTCAAGAACCGGGTAGCAAATGACGTCAGAGCTTGGGAGATCCGCGAAACTGTCCAACTGTCTGCCGCCCGGATGGTGGGCTCAGAACTAACTGTCCGTATCTCAGAGAATCCATCAGCGTCTTGTTCAGAAGCTGAGGCTTTGCCTTCACCGGGAACTGTCGGCTTGATATCATGGATCGACTTGCGTAAAAACGCAGCCAGATCTACGAATGCCAGTTGAACCTAGAAATTGCATACTCAGCTAACAAATAGGAGTGGATGGTGTATTAAAAACGTACATCACCCCATTGCCATATTTTTCGCAATAATCCTCGACGCAATTTCTGTTGCGCCTTCGCAGTTGACTTCTCGCGATGTATCATCTGGGCCAGGGCTCGGCGTTTGATCCCCGTATCAACATCAGGGTCAAGAATTCCATGCCAAGCCGTATGCTCCACGCTCTCTTCTCCGTCATTGATGATCGTATCGTATGCGAGTAACACAACCGCTCGTTCTTCAGGGGTCCATCTCGAAGCTGACAGACATGGCGTAATCTTGCGGGCCAGCGCACATGCCACCTTGACCACGCGTGTATTCGGCCGCATGCCGTCGAGTTCGAGTGAGGCTTCAAACCACAAAGCAAGACATATTAGGTCGGTAGCTCTTCGCGCGGCCTCGCGCGACATGAGAGTAATATCCTTTACAGACTCCCATTCCGCCAGAATATTATCGAGGGATTTCAGGAGGAATGCCGAAGATTTGCGAGCACGATCGTTTGGTGCCATCAAGTTACTCTCCTTAGTTTCAGCCGAGGGCGAAATGGCGTTGGATGGGGCAGCCGCGTCAGGAACGGAATGAGGGGTACCATACTGGAATTTGGGAAGCCGAGCGTATATCAGATAGTTTCGGATGAGGTCAGTTTTCTGGTGGTCGAGCACGATTTCCGTTGTGGCGCAGTCGGGCAGGATAGCAAGAGGAATAGGGAGAACACGTCGCGTCAAGACGCACGAAGTTTGAAGCAGCTCGAGTACGTCGGCAGGGGAATGGGTGTCAAGACGATTCCGTGTGCCGTTCCGAACAACCTCGGTGACGTTCCATGTTTCGGATAGCCAACCAAGAACCTTATCTTCCAGCTGTTTCCGGAAGAGACGAACGTCCCGGCTTGCGAAGCGCAGACATTCGACAAGGAACGCACAAACGCTATCATGAGGGAAAGCAGGGCCTTGGACGAGAAGATCTGTGGCGAAAGTTTCGATATCCTTGTAGAGCGTTTGGTTATCCAAATGTCCACTCCGGGAAATGGCATGGGCTGCATGACAAGCTGCTCGACATTCCAATGCAACGCTGATTCGTCGGATAGCGTGGCTCCAGAAAACCACGATGTCATTTAAAACGGAGGAGGCTATAGAAGAATTGGATGGTTTATCCACACAAGCGATCGCCGCACAACAAGTGAATGCCCACGATGCTGAAACATGATCGTCTTGGGACAAGAACGACGATAAGGTGGCGCATATTTCGGATTGGATCGTTGCAGAGAGTTCTAGCCAGTGCCGCTCAATGAGGAACAATAATACTTGAAGCCGATAGTTGCGTGTTGAAGGGATAGCTTTGATGAGCGATAGCAAAGATAAAACTGGGTTGGAAAGTCGAAGACTCTTGCCTCCGCGTCGGGGTGTGTCCCGGACGGACCCCACAAATGACAACGACTGAGAACCCGGGTTAGACCAGGGTTTTGCAAGACAACGAAGACTGACCTTGGCGAGGCAATCGGCTTGCAATTGTAACGCGACCCACGATAGTGCGTGAGATGCGCTAAAATCAGCGCCATATTGGAACGAGGCTGTCTCAAAGGCTCCGCGATTGCTTTGACTATGCGCAAGACGCAACCGAAGCGCATCTAGCGAGAGACCCTCCAGACCAGAGCGATTGTCCGGTTCTCCGTCTAACGCGGCGTTTAGTCGGGCAAGAGAGTCGGTCTTTTGAAAATGAGGGTCGTGGTTTTCCATCATAAGCGGCATGAGGATAGTGAACGCCAATACGAGCCCCTCCTTCACAGGGCGTACTTTCGTAGACCACAAGTCAAGTAGTGGGGACCATAGTTTGGCTCCGAAAGCCACCAATTCTCGCGACCTGTTAAGTTCAAGGTGCACAAGTGCAGAGTTAAGCGCCCAAATTGCATCTTGATGAGCTGTCCCTTCCGCGGGATATTCTACAAAGTACCGCTGCAGGGAGTGTAGGACGGCTCGCGAGGCACCCGGAACGGAGGTTATCATAAATGATGCGTTGGGATGAGCCAGCAATGCTCTAATCAAGGCTACAAACTCGATTTGGTCCAGTCGAACAGACTTGAGCGAGCCTGAAGAAGACGAAGAGACCAGTGGGGCAGGTGGTGACATGATCCTCCGTCGTTTCTTTGAAGGGCTGGGCGCAACTTCCGCTTCGTCATCCGACCCATTGTGAATAGGGTTGTTTTGGTCGGCCTCGTCTGACAGATCTTCAAGGGTAAGCCTGTGGGAGAGACGATCGCCTAGCACCACCGCAAACGAGAGCGCCAGAAGATGAGACCAGGTATCAGGGTCAAGGTAGTCCAAGTGGGGTCGGAACCCAATGATTGTCCTGAGGGCTTTGACATAAGATAACGCAACCGGGGCAAAGACTGCACCATTGTGGACGATCATCTGCGTCAAATGGGTCATGAGCGGTTTGACTACCCGCCGATTCAAATGGGTAACACTCCTCTCGGTGAGCCACCGAACAAAACCAGCCGCCTTTTCCAGTCGCGTCGCCGCATCCGCTCCGGTTCTTTTGGAGGACTTGTCGACAGACACTTTCATGTATTTGTCTCGTTCGTCGAGGACAAGGGGAAACACCTTTTGAAAGATGTACAGCCAGGCTTTTCCATCGCCTTTTTCGTCGATGCTATTGACGACAGAGTCGCGTTTAAGGAGGTCCTGGAGCAGCCTCATTCCCTCAGCGCGGTCACGTATTGTCTTGCCGACGAGGAGCTCCAAGGCCGAAGATAGTTCCTGAGACATGTTGGAAACAACTAGAATCCCGATCAGTTGATTCAAGCGCTATAGTTCTCTACGATAATCTCGGTGAAACAGTTCAAGTTGTTGGCGGAGTTAGCATAGGGAGAGGTTGATGACAAGTTTACGCGTTCGCGTACAATCACGTGACTGATCGCACGTTTCCGAGGCCTAACACAATCAAACCTGCCTACAATCGTAAAACAATGCACTAGCTGCATAGTCGTTTATGGTTCTACTACTCTATCATGATTCGATTGCATGGACTTCTGCAGTTTCTCACTAACAACTCCACGTGACATTGACCCAGCATGAAGGGAAGGTGGCAGGAAACGTTGGCAAAAGTTCATTCCAGTATTCGCAAGGTCTGTCGACCACCGTGTGATTCAACGATCCAACCCCGGTAGTGGAAAGACCAACAACAGCCAAGGAGGTCTTGTCATCATCGTTGAATTGCTTCCAGCCTGGCACTTGAGGACCACTGAATGGATCTTGAGGGGGTTTCTCAGCTGAAAACAGTACCACTGGGACGCACCGCAAAACTCACCTTTGACGAAGTTAGTCCATGCCGTTACAAGTAGCTTGGATATCAAGCGCTGTTCAGGTGTTGCTGCAACGAACGGGGGTGATTTTACGATAGTGTCCACGGTCCTAGTTAGACAACAAGCACCATTAGCCGACTGGAAGACCACGGGAAGACTTGACTGAAAGGCTCGCGTACCCCATTACAAACCGTACATCCGAACCTAGACACGCAGGCAGAGTTAAAATGCCGTTTACAAGACCGACAAGCGTAGGAGTGCTCACCATGGAACGCACCAATCCGCACACCCCGAGAATTCAGGTTGCTGGCTACGAGGTCGTATCGATATCGCCACACAGGCAGCTGCAGAGCTTCCGTGCGCCATTTTGCCAAGTTATGAGCAAGACATAGCATGTGGGCGTCACGCCACATGCCCGCGCTCGCATTGTAAACCGTCGGATAGTCGTTCGAGGGTGTTGGGTAATATTCAGCTAGTTTCGCCGGGCTGGCAGAGGGAAAGTTCAAATTTCTGCTAGCACTGAAGAATAGCGTAAGTCCGCCGATGCGTGCCACACAACAACACAAACTGCTTACACGTAGGGAGGCGTGGTGTTCAAATAAGCCGTAGGTTCTCCTTCTACGATCAAGGTTCCCTCGTCCTACAATATGCCATAATATCAGAACTCCAGTCCCATCCGATCGCTACATGTCTGCTATACTTTGTTGGTACCTATCAGCAGAGGTATACGCGCTGTTTCCCCCAACCTTGTCTGGCGCACAGCATCCTTGAACACAGTTATATTGTCCACCACAGGCTGAAACTGAGTCTTGGTGTTTAGCAGGCTTTGCCGAAGGACGTCACCGGACACGCTACGCAGACAATTCAAGAGACCGTTGCCGGTCGGACACTTGAGGTCCTGGGCGATGTACGCAATCTGTTCATTCAGGGGCCACATGGGCTGGAGGGCTGCATTCGGCAAAAGTCCAATCGAGTTGAGCAGGTAGTAAGCAGACCCGAAAAATACGCTCACTATCACCGCTTTGCATAATGGCCGCTCGCACAACCGGGTTCCCATGGTAGGCAAGCATGTAAAAGTTGGTCATCTCTACAATCTCATCAGCAACACCCTCAGCCAAAGGCGCATATACCCACCAGCTCCGACAGACTCCCCCCCTAGAGTCATCTTGAAAGCGTCTCCTCCGAACGCCGCCGCGTTATCGCGCATCCATTCCACCGCGAAGCGAACATCCAAGAGCCCCAGATTTTGCGTTTGCCCCCTGTCTTGTATTTCCTGGGCGTGAGGAAATCCAAACAACGACAGCCGGTAGTTGATGCTCGCGAATACGATGCCTTGCCGATATGAACGGAGCACAGCAATAACGTTGAATACATACCGCACAGATAAGCTTACGCTCTCAGCCCAGGGACAAGGACAATGCACGAACCTCGTGCGGCTAGAAACGTGCCATCTATCTTGGGGTCAGAAGACGCACCACTATCAAATCCACCACCGCTGAACAAGGTATAGCGCCACGACCAAAGTGTATTCAGTCGCCCATGCCCACATCAAATATAACCGAGCGGCACATACTGTATGTAGATATACACAGGCAATCCCTTTGCATTCTCCGGCGCGAACACGTTAATTCGTAGGCAATCCTCACTTTGCACAGCGGTTCCATTGCCCCCATCAGCCCTCCCCTGCAAGCACGCCGGGCCAAACTGGGTCGCATTGAACACGGACCCTGTCGATGGGGATACACGTTGTGGGGGGCGCCACCGATTCGATCCGGCGGTATCTTGCGCATAACGAATTCCCAGCCACTTGTTGATCGTCGTGTCGGATATCGTCACGTTATCGCGGTACCCAAGCACAGGTCCAGACGTTGTCTTACGAATGAGTGGGTTGTAATCTGAGCTTGATTCTATTGAGGCGCTTGCAGAGGTTGTTTGAAGGGAGAACGCGAGCAACGAGAAGATGAAACCGAGTGGGAATTCCATTATGGGTAAAGTTAAGGCCATGAACCTCATCGCTGAAATGGGTAGAGCTCGTTGTTGAAATCGCTGCGCTTTATACGAATTAGTTGCGAGTCAACTGACCCAGGGGGCCCACGATTTGCTTCGGTGCGCAAGAACTAGTTCATACCAGAAGAGAACATGTCGGCCGGGTCCGAGGTATCAACGATAAACGTGCGAAATTGTGAATTGAATTAACACCATATATATGCGCAGAATACAAATCGGCGATCAACATCAAAAGCAATAACACGGATGCGAAACCCACTACCTCCTACCAATACTCTTCACTCCGATATTCCACAGGCACATCCCCCCTATCCTTCCTCGCCTTGGCCCATTTTTCAAACCAAACCGACATCTTTGCTCGACTCGCCGCACTCCCCACGTTCACCGTCGCAATCATCCGCATCCAATCCACGCTCAACGCAAAACACGTCAACTCGCGAAATGATGAATGCTCGGAATACGGTACGCCGTAGATCGTAACACGCGAGTTGGACCCACGCTGCGGGCGTAAATCGGTCGAGTTGTACGTATGAGCGCGGGTCTGGGCGAGGACTTGGTCGATCGTGGGGTTGGGCGATTGTCCCGCGGGGGGTGTATACCTAAGCGGGGATTAAGCGTTACAGGGCCGATTATATGCGAATGACTTACGTCCAACCCGTCGGACGGAATCCTAGAATCCGATCGTGCCGTTTTCGGTGAAGCTCCAAGTACTTGGTGAGCCTCTCGATGCTAACTTGTCCCAGGGGCAAAACGTGTACTTGTGCGTCTGCCGGATCCTTGGTGAGCATCGCATGCAGCGCAGGATCAGCCTGACACATGAAAACCGCGTGTTTCCGCGAACCACAATATATTTTGGAAGATAACGCTTTGGCAATGGCTATGACATTGATCAGCCTGGGGGACTTCGCAGTGGAACCGGTGGGAATATCTAACCTTTGAGAACTCGTTCTTTGCCGATGGTGTACGTTCCAACTACAACCAGCGCCTTTTGATTAAGTTTAGCTCTAGCTGGTTCTGAAGAAGTCTGAGGCTGAAGTTGAGCCGCCAGCTTGGGTGACGGTTTGAACCATCCTCCCATGGTCGTTTGTTCGAGAGACGGAACCGAAATATTTTTAGTCTTTTTGCCTAGAACATGTTGCTTGGCCAGCTGAGCACAGGTATCAATAACCATCGACTGGGGCGGAAAACAATACTACAAGACAACTCTTAAGCTGCACGACTACAAAACGCATAACTTGACACACCTTTGGACTGAGATAAGTCGTATCCAGATAAACAATATCGATTCTTTGCCCCTGAATCGCAGGATGCAACGCATGAGCGGGACACGCGCGAAAATCGCCACAATGCAAATAAGTAAACAGTCGGTTGCTCCCCACAAACGCAGACTTGACGGGCGAGTCGCCAGCGTCGACGGTTTGCTTTCCCGTAAACACGAACAACGACGACCCCGGACCTTGTAGTGTAAATGAACCATCAATCAGCCACGTCGGACCAGACCGGAATGAGGACTTGCAGTGATTTGCGTCAACGAGCGTCACGCGCACACCACCCGTGTCTGGAATCTCGACCGACTCGTCGTCGGGCAGTGGTTTGACCCACTTTGGGTCCACCTTGAGCATAAACTTGATCAAGTTTGCGGTCGTCACTAAAAAAGTAATAGTTGGCGTGAAATCGAAGCCTAGAAACAAAGGTGCCGCGGCGTGCCATACCAGAGCAATATATCGGCCCGTGTTTCCAACTCGAAGATAGGCTAGTATAATGATCCGAGTGCGCGTGTCTGATAAGCTCCTGCATCAGTAGATCTTGTCCCACAAAGTAGTTTGTGGCGCGCACGAGAGAAAGTATGCTGTCACACCCGGGATTTGACCGTAGCAGAATGCGTCGACAGCGACCGGCATTCCCGGCATGACCTTGGATCAAACGTCAGTATTCGAATCTCTGTGGAGTGAGAAGAATTGCCTTGTAAAACGGTGCCGGCCGTCTTTGCCGACCTGCTTTGTTAGATTTGGACTGATCCGCGGCTTTGGATTTTCCTTTGACGTCGGGCCGAGCAAACTTGGTGTTTCTCCTGGCAGCTTCGGCTTCATCCGCAGAGTCCCAAGCTTCTCTCTCTTCTCTAGACGACATCAACAACGCATTTACGATTTTGGATGCCGTGGATTTCGGTGGGGAAACTTTGCTCGTAGATGCGAGTTCCGGCTTGTTTGGAGATGCGGCCGATGGCTGCCGTTCTATTTTGGTGACGGATTCTATCCCTGGCCGAACGAGACACTGAGCAATATGGCCATTTATTTCCTAGGAGTAGCAATACAATTCATCAAAATGAACTGGCAGAGACCAGAAAACACATACCGCCTCAGTCGTGTCTACCAATAACAACCCACATATAGTACAGGTTCCTAGAGACACGCTCGTTGCCAGGAGAACATCGCCTAAACATTCCGACGAGCTCGGCTCCCCGACATCGTCTTCGATGACCAGTAGCTCATCGTCACCAGCCTCCCATTCGTCCTCGGTGAAACTCAGGTCTAGAACCGGCTCTGGTTTGACAGTCGTCGAGCTTTCGGCGAGGTCCTCGTCATCAGAGATGACGATGGGATCTACGTCGGCTCCAGAAGATTTTTCGAGAGGGCGCAAGGGACTAGGCTTGGGCCGTTTGGTACCAAAGAAATCGAGCAAGGTGTGAGGCTCCCCAGTAGACAGGCTCTGTTTACGCTTGAGAGAGGTCGGTGAAGGCATTGGAGGTAATTGTACCATACAAGAAAATAGCTCCCTAGAAAAACAGCCACAAGCACGGTGGTGGCGAGAAAGAACAAGTCCTGCACGTGACTAGGAGCGGAGTCCAAAGTGGGTGACAGTCCGGGGCTGCCCCCGAATAAGTATCAGCACCAAGGTTGTGTGGAAAGTTCATACATCATCACTTGAACGATGATATAAGGCTGCAACCGGAAGGTGTAGAGGGAAATACAGGTACCAGGTCCAAAAGGCAGTGTTAAATGCGTGTGTCACAGGTGGGCATGAGCCCCCCGTAGGGAACATCCGGCATACGACTGAGTTGCTTGGGCGGGAAGTAGGCACCGCCATCATGTATTGCTCAAGGCATGTTTCAGATGTGCAAGTCCGGGATGTCCTGGATTTTGCATATCTGAATTACGGGCGCACGCTCCCGAGTACTATCGCCTATCGAGCTTGGTGTACGCGCGCGCGCCGCGCACACCTAACCACCGCGCTGGTCGCGTTGGAGAACGCAGACACACGCCACCTGGGTCCCGAATAGTAATCCAGTTAGAGTTGGCGCAATAGAGTCACCCGTTTGTGGCGAGTACTACTCCGCCGAGAGGCTCCCGGATAGCCCGAGACTGTTTTGTTGGGCGCTTCAGCCTCGAATATCGCCAAGGCATCGGATCGCCACCATCGACTCAGCCCCAGGTGTGCTGACGCCGAAATTGACGGGGGGGACGACTGGAGAGGAAGGTCCTCAGATTTCGGCCCGCGCCCGGCAATACAAACGCTCGACCTCGGTTGCAAATACATTATCTGGCACTACAAAACCCTCCCGGAGAAGACGGGTCGCACGAGCATCCCCCGACAGAGCACTTTTCTTCAGACCCCGATAACTTGCCGAGCTGTGCCACCCATCATATAGGCCTGGCTAGAGCCAACTCCCTCCCCCCACCAGCCAGATCTAATCTCGCCCGATGGTCTCCCCACGACAGTCTAGCCAAGGGGACGTCCGGCCCCTCGTCCTTGAGGACTCGGAGGGCACGGTCATATACTTTGTCCCACCCACCTCAGAGCCTTCCCCCCTTCCAGAATACGACACAGACTCGGACGCGAGCTCGATATGTTCCATGAACTCGGCCAGCACCTTGTCGACTGAGGGAGCAAGAGGCAAGTACGCTCCCACCCTGCGGGTCTATCGACTAAGTTTCGTCCAGACTTCTTCCACGACATTGGCGGGCGAATGTACCCCCTCGATCCCGAGCTTCCCATATTCTTCCCACAAGACGAACTCGAGTCCCACCGCCTGGACCACCAACACCTCGCGCTGAAACTGTGCATCGGAACCAACTATATTGGCCCCGTCGCCTCGCACCTCCAACACGATCCTCACGGTCCTCGAAAACGTGTACTCGACGTCGGGACTCAGCAAGGATCGTGGTGAGCAAATCTCACTATCCCCACCTCATCCAGCAATCAATCAACACTCCCATTCCACAAGTCCGTGCAAATCCTTTTAGATCGACTAATTTTTTCCGGTGGTTCGATCCTAGGGTTCAAGAAATGGCGACCGAATTCCCGCATGTCGAATTCGTGAGCTTGGACGTCTCGCCCATGGCAGCGCATATACCGCGCGAGAACATCGCCTTTGAGGTCTACGACCTCTACGCTGGACTCGCCGAACCCGATGCAAGCTTCGACATGGTTCACATCCGACACATGGCATTCAAGGTGAGCCCCACACCCCTGGATCCGACCCAAACAAAACCTTACCCCACCTTTTTCCCCCTCAGGTCGCCAACTATCCAGCCCTGATCCGCGAACTGCACCGCGTTCTCAAACCCGGTGGGCTCTTCCTCTCGGGCGAATTAGAAAACGAGGCATACGGCGCGGCGGATCCGGACAAACCACTGGGCGACGCGGTGCCACGGCTCAGTCGTGGGTTGAGGTTGCTTCGGGAAGCGCTGACTGCGCAGGGTGTCATGCATGATGCGGGCCGACGACTTCCGGACATGCTCGCGAACCCGGAGCTCTTTGTACCTAAATCGGCATCGTCCTTTGCGTATAGCATGGAATCCGACAGCGAGTCCAGCTCGGGTAGGTCCTTCAGCAGTATCGCGTCGTCGTCGTATTACACACCGTCAATGTCACAACGATCGGCCACATCCACATCTTTGCAACTCGCTTTTACCAATATCACCCCCCGCACATTCCCGGTTCCTGCAACACCATGGCCAAACTACCTCAGCTCCCCCATGCTACACCAGTCCGGGCGACAATCCACCTTTGCGCTCCGCAAGGGGTGGCCGAGCCTCGTCCCGCTCCTCACAACCTGCGTCGGACTCTCGGCCGACGACGCACACGAGATCGCCCAAGGCGCGCTCGCAGACTATTTTATAGACCCCACGCTCCAACTCGTGACCAATTACCACATGGTCTGGGCCATCAAAGCCTAGATTCTGCCCTGTACCTGGTTTTAATTTTTGCATTTTTGTTCTCGTCTCGTCGCATGCATGCTCTCCTATATCCACGCTTTCCCAGCCCGCGTCTTTGCCCAGCCATGTATATCCGAGTTACAGTACACACACCTACCCAGGCCACTCGCGTCGTATTTGAGCCCTTTACCCGCCTCACACGCATGCAATCGACGTCATGTATTCACTTAAAAACCTCTGGATCGCAATCTGTACAAGGTCGGGGCCACACAGATCCCACCAACCTTATCTAACCGCCCATCAAACCGAGTGACAAGTGTCACTTTTCCTATGCCTACACATAAATGAGCGGTCATATAAAATATCGGCAACCTACAAAGTGTAGAGGCTGTTGAAAAATCCATGAGCATATAGTTAGACGTCCGAAAAGAAAAGATGCTGGGGACTAGTACAGGGGGCAAGACCCAGCGACTTGGGGATTTGTGTGACAGTTAAGACCACTTTGTGACTCCCGTATGACCCAGGAGGTGGTGACACGAGAATCTGATTGGCCAGAATCTCTGGGATTAGTCATACAAGAGTCACAAACTGGACTTATCTGTCACACAAATCCCTGTCTTGTCCCATGCACTAGTCCCCAGGCTCTTTTCTTTTCGGAGGTCTGACTATATGCTCATGGGTTTTTCAACAGCCTCTATACTTTGTAGGTTGCCAATATTTTATATGACCGCTCATTCATGTACACACTGACATAGGAAAAGTGACACTTGTCACTTGGTTTGATGGGCGGTTAGATAAGGTTGGTGGGATCTGTGTGGCCCCGACCTTGGTGCTATCGTCCCTACCACGATCAGACTTGTTTGGACGAGCTTATTTGGGTATAGTCGTGAGATTTTTGTGTTTCCTGGGGGATCTGCGCCTGGGCGTTGATGTCAATGAAAGGTCCAGTTGAGAAGATAAATTAGCAGTGCATGTGGGTGTGGCGCCCAAGGTTTGTCTCCATCTGTAGTAGATAAGATAAACATCTAGGTGCTTACCTTGAGGTCATATTGGCAATGTTTGGCCCGTCAATGCAGTGGCTTTTAAGCGCCGTATCATGCCTCCAGCAAGATATATTGTGGTCCTTTACCCCCTACCTCCTTATCGCAGCCTCTTCCACTCCAACCAAATATTTACCCCGTTCAAATTTTTAACTTGCATACAAGGTTGCTAATATGCAGTCAAACACTACCGGTATGGGGATTAGTCGACGAGATCGAGCGTTTGATGATAACTTCCTGGCGCAGAGGGTGGCAAAGCCACCGCCAACAGGGTTTCTAGTACTATGGTACGTGATAGCCGGCGGCCACCGAGGTACCTTATTGCTCAACATACGTTTATCGTCCCAGTCCGCTTCTGTGATTATCACACTTTTATCCCAGCACAAGTGTCAAGACATAACTGATCAGCTCGACCTTGATAAATGCGGAGATGCTCCTGTCTCTGGAGGTGGCTCTGGTGACATATATCAGGGATCCCTTAGTGGGGGAGAACAAGTGGCGATCAAGTGCGCTCAGCTGCATCTCCGGCAGGATGACACAACAGGACACAAGGTTTTAAAGGTGAGCCCTGGGAAACTGAGAGCCCGCCATGCGAATAGATGAGCTAGACTCGTTCTTGACAGCATGTAGCTCGCGAGCTGTACATGTGGTCACGCCTCAAGCATGACAATGTCCTGCCATTGTTGGGACTAGCACAGTTTCAAGGCCAGATGGCTATGGTCTCGCCCTGGATGAAGAGCGGGACACTACTTGAATATATTGAGCGGAACCCGGATACCGACCATTACCGACTGGTGAGTCAAGACTATACTTTTATATATACGCATTGATCAGACACTACGGACAACCAGTGTGCTGATATCTCAGAAGGTGTCGCATACTTGCATCAAAGCGATGTGGTATGTCCCCTGGTTTCGCAAGTATGGCCTTGTTTGACATCGCTCACACATCAAATAGATACATGGGGATATCAAAAGTGTAGGTGTTTGTATCAGTGCTTGCCCCTGAAAGAACTTTTAACAAGTATTTACTACAGGGAAATGTGCTAATATCTGATGAGGGTGTGGCAAAGCTTGCCGATTTTGGGTGCACCGAATTGAAAATGATCACATTGAATTTCACAACAACATCGAGTACCTCAATGTTTTCTACACGTTGGGCAGTAGGTGCTATTTCACGAGTTTTGAACAGCTAATCAATCACTCCGCAGGCGCCGGAGATACTAAAAGGCTCCGTGGAACAGAGTATGATGGTGGACGTGTATGCTCTTGGAATGGTGGGTCGACTATGTTCTTCATCGGTGCGACTGGCTGACCAGACAGCATTGGGTAGCAGACACTACTGGTATGTGACACGACATCTTCTGTCTCTCGTGCTTTTGCAGCGGCTCTGATTCAACGTGTAGGAGGTCGTTACAGGAGCGGTTCCGTTTCCAGACAAGCAGGACATGGCGGTGTATCATACTGTAGTTTCGAAGAGGCTAATGCCCGAACGTCCAGACGAGTTCCCCTCATTCGATGAGAACGAGGCGGACAGATTGTGGGGGGTGATGATGAAATCATGGGCACGTGGGCCGTCAAGTCGCCCTACCGCTACAGCCGTCCGAGATCTCGTGAGTAGGTGTATGCATTGCTTGACCAAAACATCTGACGTTGCATCCGCTCTAAACACTAAACAAGCTCAAGGCCATTAAGCTGCCGAGAATCTGTCCACGCTACTCTGACACTACCAAGCACTATACTCTAGGCGAGCATAAATACAAGACCTACCGCAGTGGTGCCATTAGCCCTCCGGTGTCTAACGAGGTGAGTGCTGCGAGACGGGTAGTGGGTGCTGGGTTGTTAATATACTAGAACAGTTGCGCGCACAGCACCACATCATCGATTCCTCCAACTTGTCCCTTTACCCTCGTGCTTCTCTAGTCGGTGACGTTGCCAGCGCGCCGCCGGCCCCACCCACCGTTGGCCGCACCCGTATCACCCGCCGCATCCGCCGCCGGCTGCACCTGACGTCCTCCACACACGGTTACGGGCTCTGGGACGCTGGAACACTTCACGGAATTAGTGATTCCGGGGAGTCAGATTAGACGGTGTATCATGCTCCGTGTCTTATTTGGTCGCCTGTGTGCTTGTCTATTATTCATTTTGTACACTCATTACAATTACCTGTGTGACTTGATCTGTCTACATGCATATAAGTTAGAGCATCCTGTAAGGGTTAGGGACTTAACATTGGACGAGTGATGTGTTGCCCAAATCCATCTAAGGGTTGCCCGTGATTGATATGATTTTCTTTGGCACAAATACTGTAGATGTTAAACAAGATGTCCCAAACGAGAAGTCAGAAAGTGCCCTGAGACCAACGAAAAGCGCAAGTCTCTGTATGTAGGTTTTTGTATGCATAGGTGTCAAACCACCGAGAGCAGAAATCACATCAATGTAATGCCAACGAGCAATAATCACATTGACATTTTACTGGTCGAACCTAATAGCCCACTAGATCAGAAAGCGTGAAGCAAACACAGTGACGGGACAACCCACCCTTAGATTCAAGGATCTCAGGCGTCGGTTCCCCCGCTTCACAGCCTTGAAACCACAACTTTGTGCACCCCTGTCTATGATGGCTATAGTACCGCGACTATCAACTCGGTCTGTAGCCAATTCTTCCGATACTACTATGAAACACCACCGGGCCTTGGGACGTTCACAAGTGCTAAAACGCTCACGGGTCCACTTTATCCTGGATAAGTGTTCATGAGCCAAAACGAGCGTGGTGCTTGCCGGCCCTCACAAGCACTCGCCCAAGGGATAGGGTATGCCCACGAGGTTCTGGCTCCTTGCGCACGCTCACCAGCCCCAGTGGATTTTGTTGAGTATAAATGTTAGTTTGACTTGAATAAAAAGCGACTTACTACGGTGAGCCACCTCCGCTCTGGCACTCATCAAGTTGGGGTAGGCAGTCACGAAATTCCATTCGCCAGCGAGTGCACACAAGAGCCTTCCACGAGTGTTGAACATAAACTGCTCTCCTTTGATGAGAAATGTGCCTCGGTGTTGTGGGTCTATCCTCAGGTTCACTCGGTTGCATGTGCCTATTGGGCTGACTTGGTAGAGGCCATGCGTGTGGAGGAAGTAAATGGTCCGAATTACAATAAACAATATTCCCGGGAAAGATGACCTGATGGATTTCAGCTGTTTTTGTGGTTGTTATGTTAGGTGGGTCCAAAAGAGTGTGCGCGACTTACGCGATTTCTAACCGTGGTAGAGTTCGGGCGGTCCATAGGGCTGTAGGCCCACAAATCCAGCATCAAAGGCCAGAGTAGCCACCTTTCGTGCAACTTGAACGAGGGAAACTCCCTGGGACGGTCGGGTTTCTCTCGCCTGAAGAGAACAGCACAGTACACGGCCTTATTGTGCCTATATCTGCTGAATGGCACCGTTGTAGTGATGATTTCCTATAATTTATGTTAAACCATTGACTTCTACCAGGTAAAGTAGCACTATCTACCAATAGTATCTAACATCCAGGATAGTTTGGTTAGTCCACCTCGATAAGTGGGCCAGTAACCAACGCACCATCTGTCGCAGACCTCCGATGAGAGTCTAGACGGTGCTCAAAGGTCCTTGTGACCGATGACTTATCGATAGGAGTCTCTTATGTAAGAGCACTCCTCGTGTGTGACCCTTGGTCTTGTGGCGAAAGTAATCCCTT